>QARZ01038962.1:22222-33442 GCA_013407115.1 Glycine latifolia
CGTGAGGATTGAAGGGAATCACCTTATAAACTAGTTTCCACCATTTGTTAGTTGTGAAAACCATCAGGTGAGGAGATCATTTCTTCAAAGAAAGTGCAAAGTTTCAACCTTTAAGAGTTAGAAGGCACCGCAAGGACATCCAAGGTTGGAGAAGCTATTTTCTAGCCTTCCTTAACGTTTTTAAGGTAAGACACTTGAGTTTTACCGTTTCTTTGGAGTTTGGTTTTCAGAGGAAAAATGACCCATATGAGTTAGGTTTGGTTTTGGGTGATGATTCTTTGGAAAAATATGCTTAGGAAGTTGTTGTGATGAAGGTTCAACTTTGAGAGTTAACTTTTCTGGGTTTTGGGTATTTTGTTATGCCCGGATAGATCTTTGTGGGGTTTACAAGTCACTAGTTGGTTGTGTATGGTTGAGATTTGGAAAAGAACTAGTTTCTTTTCATGAAACAGTATAGAACCGTTCTTGATATTTCTATTGCCTGTTGTAGGGCGTGATAAAGAAGATATAGGTGGTCGTGAACACGAGGTTGGAAAGAACAGTGCTGGAATCAGAGAAGGTAAGCTCTCTATTCTTGGGAGTTTGTTCCTTTGATTGTGTTCCACCATACTCCCGGGGAGTGATGGTTATTGGATGTCATGGTGCGTGTATTTACACTGTGTGTTATTGCTTTTTGATTGAAAAAATACATGTAATGGAGATGTGCACTGGTTGTCTAATTTGTATAACTGGATATACAATTGTGTACGTGGAGTGCATTGGTTGGCTAAGTTGTATATCTGGTTCTACATTTATGCATGTCATTGGTAGAGTTCACGTGGAGTCCAGGGTCTGGGACCTCAGGCGGAGATACGTGATGTGTACGCGGAGTACACTAGAAGATATACAAGAGTGCACTTTATGTGTATTGGCTGTCTAACTTGTATATCTTATATGCAATTGTGTATGATATCTGCACTGGCTGGCTAAATTCCATATTGGTGATGGAATGGCATGTTGGTGTGGTTATGTACATGTATTATTTTTATTAAAGGCCGGGTTGACTATGTTAATTGTAATGCCAATATAAATGCCATGTACTGTGGATGTGAACCAGGGGGAGGTGTAACTCCCAGAACCCTGAGTTTACTGAGATTGTATCTCACCCCGGTTGGGGATTATATTTTATTGCAGGTGATAGCCTAAGAGCGGAGGACGAAATCCGGGGTAAGAGACCCAAGTAGGGGTTGTTACCCCGGACTTCATCCTCCGCTCTTTGGTTATCACCTGTAATAAAATATAACCCCCAATCGGGGTGAGATACAATCTCAGTAAACTCAGGGTTTTGGGATTACACCTCCCTCTGGTTCACTTCCACAGTACATGACATTTATATTGGCATTACAATTAACATAGCCAACCCGGCTTTTAATAAAATAATACATGTACATAACCACACCAACATACCCTTCCATCACCAATATGCAATTTAGCCAGCCAGCCAGTGCAAATATCATACACAATTGCATATAAGATATACAAGTTAGACAACCAGTACACATAAAGTGCACTCTTGTATATCTTCCAGCGTACTCCATGTACACATCACGTATCTCCGCCTGAGGTCCCAAACCCTAGACTCCACGTGAATTCCACCAAAGGCATGCACAACTGTATAACCAGATATACAACTTAGCCAACCATTGCACTCCACGTACACAATTGTATATCCAATTGTACAAATTAGACAACTAGTGCACATCTCCATCACATGTATGTTTTCAATCAAAAAGCAATAACACACAATGTAAATACACCACTCTGACATCCAATAACCATTACTCCCCAAGAGTATGGTGGAACACAATCAAGGGAACAAACTCCCAAGAACAGAGAGCTTACATTATTTGATTCCAGCACCGTCCTTTCCAACCTAGTGTTCACGACCACCGATATCTTCTTTATCACGCCCTACAATAGGCAAGAAAGATATCAAGAACGGTTCTCAACCATTTCATAAAAAGAACCCAGTTCTTTTTCCAGATCTCAACCCTATACAACCAACCACTGACTTGTAAATCCCACAAAGATCTATCCGGGCATAACAAAATACCCAAAACCCAGAAAAATTATCTTTCAAGGTTGAACCTTCATCACAACAACCTTCTAAGTATATTCTTCCAAAGAACCATCACCCAAAATCGAACCTAACTCATATGAGTCATTTTTCCTCTTAAAATCAAACTCAAAAGAAATGGTAAAACTCACGTGTCTTACCTTAAAAACGTCAAGGAAGGCTTGTGGATAACTCCTAAAAGCTTGAATGTCCTTAAAGTGCGTTATAACTCTTAAAGGTTGAAACTTTGCACTTTCTTTGAAGAAATAATCTCCTCGTCTGATGGTTTTCACAACTAACAAAGGGTGGAAACTAGTTTATAAGGTGATTCCTTTCAATCCTCACGTTGGATGTGAAGGTGTTTAGGTCAAGAAAAGGTTATCTAAGAAGCTTTTCTCACTCTAACAATGGAGGAAAATATGGAATAAGAGAGAGAATGTGTTTTTAACAAAGACGGTGGAAAAAAGGTTACTACTGAAATATCTCACTTGTGCATATCTTATATAGCATGTAAGTTAACACGCATCCTAAAAATGACATGAGAGCCTTCCCGCGTCAAAACAACCAGCAGGAAGTCAACACGTGTCACTTGTGTAAAGTGAACATGTAGGGCCAACACGTGTAAAAAGGCTAAGTCTAATGTTCCCTCCTCCTCCGACCTAATCCAACCAATTCCGACCTCATCCAACTTAATCCAACCTATTTCGACCTCATCAAGTTACTACCTTGGTACTTCACAAGTTCAAGGTTCCTCCCAACCTCGTCTAGGTTCCTAATCCGGTAACCTTATAAAAAGGGGTTACGAGCTCTTCTAGTCTCTCTACCCGATAGCTCTTACAAGTCAACTAAATTGGAGCTCCTTCGAGCTCAACCGAGATCACTACCCAGTTGTTCATCTGAACTCATTCGAGATCATAACTCGAACCTCAAATAAAAGAAGAACACTAGCTCAGTCGAGATAGCTACCTGATCGCTCTTCCCTTCCTTGTTCGAGTTCCTTCTATATAGCACGATCTCGGATTTGGAAAGGTGCTATCTACACCCCCTTCATATCTGAGTTCCAACACACCCCCCTTTTTGTGACAACCTGGTTATACGAACCCGAATTAAACATAGGGTTATTATGCATTCTCTATTCTAGAGAGCTTCAACTAAAGGCATCTGGGAATGGTTATGAAGCCTCTGTGTCCAGATTATCGGTGATTGATTTTGCTAAAGGGCAAAAGAAAAAGAAAGACAAAAGTGGCAAGAAGCGCCAAGCTGATCCTAAAGACATCTATAATTATTGCAAAGAACCAGGTCATTAGAAGTGAGACTGTCCAAAGAAAGTAAATAAAGATTTTGGTTCTACTCTTGTTTAGAATGACTCCTTAATGTTAAGCGATTTGGTTGTGGTTATTGGTGAAAAACTACAACAACATTTTGAACAATGGGTACTAGACTCAAGTTGTTCTTATCATATGTGTGTTAGCATATGGATGTCCTAGAGACAATCTTTTCATTAGATTAGGACGTACATGTACTTTTCATATTGTCATGAATAAATTATAAGCGCTCTTTATCTTGTTTCATATGTCGTCTCGATATCATTATTAATATATGAGTAATTGGATAAAACCCTTGGAATAGAATAGGTATCTCTTGAGTATCAGTGATGGGATCACGATCATGAGGATTCAAGGATACCAGATGTCTACTCCTAAATTTTAAGTTCCTAGTCTAGAGACACTGAGAATGGGGATCAGGGATCTCGGGTAAGACTAGCACGGCTTATCTACTTGTATGCAGATACAAGGCAAAGACCTCATGAGCTACAGACATGGAGATGTCTTAGCTAAAGTCGTGGGTGGACCTATAAGGGTATAGCTCGAACTGAACAGACCCACAAAGAGACTCTATGAGGAAATCTCACAGATAGTATCATTAGAGTAATCTCTTATTATTTGGGTATGTCTTTTCCTTAGACCAGAAGTTTTCACCTAGACTATATTCTAGAAGACATGCTTTGATTGTATACCTCGTCTGCCTGAAACATGGAGACACATAGGTATACCTTTGGGCATGTCCTGAAAGAACATGAGTCTAGGGTGACTAGCTGAAGGAATTTGTCAAATCTCTGTGAGAGATTAGGTTATCTGTAAACCGGAGAAATCGGGATGACATTTACGGGACTCGGGAATATATGCATAGTAAAAGAAATCATGAGATGATTTGCCTTTAGAGTCAGTAAAATTGGAGACTCCCTATTTCGTATTAAAGCTTACCCTAGACCGCAAGGGCTGATACGTTTCCTTACCCTAGGTTTTATGGGAAGGTAACCGAGACGAAAGGAAATACATATGGAAACCAAATAGATTTAATAGGATGATCTTGTCATTTACCTAACTAGTTCTGGGGTAACAAAGCATTGCTAGTGCTCTGTGTTGTCATTAAATAAGTAGTGGCCTTATTGGGCCCAAACTCATTTATGTCAGTAGCTATGTTGGGCCTAATGGGTCACACACTAACACTTTATTGTCATGACATTATATCATTAAAGGTTTTGGGCCTAATAATGGTTGTTGGCCCAAGAAAGAATTTAGATACTTATCTTAAAGAGAGAGGGGCGCATGAATGGAGTTAATGGGCTTGGATAGTCCAAGACATTATTAATTATTTTAAATAGTTAAATTAACTATCTAATATTTAATTTTGAATTTAAATATTTGAATTTAAATATGAATTAACTATAGTAGTTAGATTTCATATCAAAAGGAGAAGATAAGAGTTAGATTTGAATTTGAATTCAACTAGTATCTTATCATGATCATGTCCTAGATTTTAGGAAGAAGTTTGAGGGCTGATTATGGGCTTACATACGGCTGATATATGATTATCTTTTGGCAAAAATAAATCCCAAGTAATTGACTTGGTCTTAGGAGGATAAGATAGGAGGCTGTTGGCAATTTTTGAAATGCAACAACTCTATCTTTTCTTCACGTATGGGATGCTTCATGATCAGATTTTTTGGTTAAAAATCTGACTCAAACTCTTCTATAAAGTGTGCTATTGTGATCATAGTTCTCTAATAGTTTTTGAGAAAAATAAAAAAAAAACCTATCTATCTTCCTCCCTTTTCACGTGCCCCTTTGTGTGAGTTTTGACTAAAAATTCTGTTGGTTTCAAAGAAGTCACTTAAAGAATGGACAAGAGATCAAGCTTGGTTTTGAACTTTCAACATGCCTTGAAGACTTGAAGATTAATGTGTGCTTAATTGTAAAAGGAAGAAACATTTCTGGTGATCCAAGTGCATTGCATTCATATCATTCATTTAGATTTTCAATTAGAGTTATAGAATTCACAAGGTTTGGATAATTTGATTAAGAGTTTGATTTGAAACAAAGGTTTTTGGAAAAATACAAGTTTCTACTATTTTAATCGATTACCTAAGCATATAATCGATTACTTTGTTCTTAGCTCTTTTTGGAAAACTCTTCAAGAACAATGTAATCGATTACGTATCGGATTAATCGATTATTTTACCTTAGTCTACATATAAAACTGCCTTGATAAACATTTTAATCGATTACCAATAAACTGTAATCGATTGCAAAGGCCAAATAGAAAACTTCAGTCCACTGCCTTAATCGATTACCAATGTCAGTAATCGATTACATTCTAAGCCTCTGCTTGACTATTTCTTATACAATAATCGATTACCAAAATTCGTAATCGATTACATAGTTCATTTGGTTGTTTCTAGTTTTATGAAGCTGTCTGTCTTAATCGATTACAAAATACGGTAATCGATTACACAATGTATTTCAAGCTACACTCTGAACTTCAAGTTTTTTTAAAGCTCATTGTGTTAATCGATTACAAGATGGAATAATCGATTATTTAGTTCGCTGCCCATACCCAGAATTTTATTGAACAAATTAATCGATTACATATGCTATTTAATCGATTACATATGATAAATAATCGATTATTGGGAGTGTTTAATCGATTATTGACAGTTGTAAAAGTTTGTTATAAATAGAACCCTTACTGTGCTTGATTTGTAACTTGTCAATTTCAAATTCTGAGCTAACATAAAGCATTCTAAATACTTTCTTGGGGTTTTCTGGGTTCTGGGAGTTCTTGCTTACATTAAAACATCTATGGGTTATTGATTGATTCTTGAAGCAAGAAAGTTCATTTCAAAGCTTAAGGAATGAGTTGTTCTGAGTTTTGTGTTCACCTTTAAACCTGATTCATTCATTCATATGCATTATCATTCACTGGATCATCAGGTGATTTCTTTCCTTAGCTTTGTGTTTGTAACTCTATTTTGATTTGTATTTGAATTTCTATTGTAAATGGGTTTCTTGCATGTAATCTAGAGAAGGGGTTTCTCTAGGGGTGTGCTGAGTAGTGTTCTCAGTGGGTTGGTCTCTAAGAACCTAATAGGGTTTTAGGTTTCTGGACTTTATCTAGGGTGGATAAAGGGAGACTTTGTAATTACTTGTAAGACTGAAAATTGCAATAGTGGAACTCCATTCTAGTGTTGAGTGGAAGAAAACTGGATGTAGCTTCATAGTGTTTGAAGTGAACCAGTATAAATCTATTGTGTCTTGTGTTTAAATTCGTGCTTGCTTATTTTCATATATATATTGATTGTCTTGCCTTGCTTATCAATTTAATCTTGGACAATTGCATACCTTGGGCCGAGCATTTGATTGAATAAGTATTCTTGGTTTCAAAAGTGATAAAGATCCTAAGGGAAACTCTGAGTTTGTTAAAGGAAATTTTTAATTTACCAAGCCTAACCAATTCACCCCCCCTCTTGGTTAAGTGTGAAGTGTTCCTATCTTTTACAAATTCAGCCACCAATATCACTATTGGTGAGTCTCTTAGATAAGTAAAAACACTTTAAAACCTAACCTTTTTCCTCTCCATTGGTGCGCCTAGCTTGCCTCCTTTGGTGTTTGTTGGTGGCCTTCAAGAAGTGTTCTTGAGTCTTGACAAGAAGTGGTGTGGATCAACATTAGAGGGCTTGTATCTTCAAGCCTATCCTTGATCATCAAGTTTTGAATATAAACAAGGTAACATCTATGTCTTAAAGAATGATTCTTGTGTGGTATGTGTGTTTCCGCTCGGAAAAATTTTTGTTTTCTTCTCACATGCCTTCGGGCTTCAAGGCCCTATCTTTCAATGTGTCCACACAGACATTGGTTTATGACATATGAGAAGAAGACTTTTGGTAACATCTTCATAGGTAACAGTGCTCCTTGTAAGTCTATAGATATAGGTTCTGTACAAATCAAAATGCATGATGGTGTTGTTAGAACCCTAACTGAATTTTTTCACGTTCTAAAGCTTAAGAAGAATCTTGTATCTGTGGTTGCCATGGATTCAAAAGGTTTTTGTTGTTGGGTTAAAGATGGAGTTATGTAGATTAGAGGGAAAGGGAAGTTTCTGGTAATGCAGCAAACCAAGCAAGGAAATTTGTACATCCTTCAGGGATCCATTTTGACAAGCTCTATCTCTGTTGTTTCACAATGTGGAAGCCATGCATCCAATGGCTCGTCTAACAGTTCTCTGTGGCATCTGTGTTTGGGCCACATGGGTGAAAAAGGTATGGATATTCTAAGTAAGTGAAGCTTACTTGGAAATCACAAGGTGGAATCTCTTCAGTTTTGTGAGCACTGCATCTATGGGAAGGAGCATTGGACGAAGTTCCCAAAGGTTGTTCACACAACAAAGGCCATGTTGGACTACATCCATTCTGACTATTAGGGGCCTTTGGGAGTTCCATCACTGGGAGGGCAAGGTATTTCCTCTCCATCTTCGATGATTACTCTAGGATGACATCAGTATTCATGATGAAGAAACAATTTGAAGGCATAACAAGACAACATATTGTACGATATACTCCATGGAAAAATAAAGTAGTTAAAAGAAAGAACATGACCTTATTGGAAAGGGCCAGATGCATGTTATCCAATTCAGGATTGAATAGGAGTTTCTGATTTAAGGCAAACAACACATGTTATCTCGTGAATTGCTCATTGCTTACTACCATAGACTTCAAGACCCTTATTGAGGTATGGTCAAACAAACCAATTGAATACTCAATGCTAAAGGTGTTTGGAAGTCCAACATACTATCACGTAAATGAAGGTAAGCTGGATCCCAAAGGCTAGAAGAGATTCTTTATGGGTTATGAAGATGGAGACAAAAGATTCCAAGTCTAGTCTCCATCTGAAAGAAAGGTTATTCTAAGTAAAGATGTCATCTTTGACGAACTCTCTATGCTGCATTCTAAATATGATGAAGATTTGAACAAGAATAAGAATGTCACTAAGTAGGTGGAGTTTGAAAGCTCCACTATCAGAAAAAATAGTGATAAGAAACAGTTTGAAACACCTGATGAGATAGATCAGGATCTTCAAATGCATATTCAACATTAAAATTCAGCACCAAATGAGGGGACTGACTAGATGAGTCAAAATCATCCAAAGTTGCCCTAAACCTTAGCACCAATAAAGTCACAAAGGCAAATCAAAGCTCCTAAAAGATATGACTTTGATATAGTGTCTTATGCACTACAGATAGCAGAAGAAATCGACCCATTCGAACCAACCACTTATTAGGAAGCAATTTCCTATTCTACACTAAAAAGTGGGCGATGGCTATGAATAAAGAGATGGAATCCCTTCAAAAGAGCCAAAGTTAGGATTTAGTTGAACTACCTAAAAGCAGACAAGTAGTGGGATGCAAGTGGATCTTCAAGAAGATATTTGGATCATCCATTGAAGAAGTCATCCATTATAAAGTACATCTAGTAGCTAAGGGCTATAGTCAGAAGGAAAGAGTGGACTACAACGAGATATTCTCTCCAGTAGTTCGACCCACCTCCATACGTGTTTTGTTGGCCCTAATGAAAAATCTAGACATGGAGTTAGTGCAACTTAATGTCAAAACTACCTTTCTCCATGGAAGACTGGAGGAAGACATTCTGATGCAACAACCTGAAGGTTTTGAGGTGGAAGGAAAAGAAAATTCTCTTTGTAGATTGAAAAGGTCTCTTTATGAGCTAAAATAGTCACCAAGGCAGTGGTACAAGAAATTCAATAAGTTGATTGTCTCTCATGGGTACATCAGACGTCCCTATGACTCATGTGTTTATCATAACAAGGTGGATGATGATTCCCATATCTATCTACTACTCTATGTGGAGGACATGCTCAGTAATGAATTTGAGATGAAGGACATAGGAGTTGCTATAAATATTATAGGCATGGAGATCAAGAAGGATTGCGTCCAGAAGAAACTCTTTTTGTGTAAAAAAGAATACATTCAGAAAGTGCTTAATCATTTTGGGATGGCATCCACAAAACTAGTATGTACTCCTTTTACAATGTCCATTTGTCTATCTAAACTTAATGCTACTTAGTTAAAATTAGAGAAGGAATACATGTCTTGTGCTCCTTATGCAAGTGATGTAGATAGTCTTATGTATGCTATGGTATGCACGAGGCCGGACCTAGCACAAGCATTCAGTGTTGTGAGTAGGTATATCGGTAATCTTGGGAAGGAACATTGAAAAGTCATGAAATGTATATTCAGTTACCTTAAGGCTACAACTAATACTGGACTCGTCTACCATGGAGACATGTCCTATGTTGTCATTGGTTACTTAGATTCTAACTATGTTGCAGATTTGCATGCAAGGGGATCTGTGACTAAGTACGCATTCATGATTGGCAACTCTATTATCAGTTGGAAGGCAACACTTTAGCTCACAATGGCTTTATCCACTATAGAGACAAAATACATGACTCTAGCAGAAGCAACAAAAGCAAGGATCTGGTTGAAGTGTTTGATTAGTAATCTTAGATTTCCATAGGAAAAGGCTATTGTTTTTTATGACAGTTTGAGTGCAATCTGTTTAGCCAAGGATCAAGTCCATCGTGAGAGTACTAAGCACATTGACATCAAACACCACTTCGTCCATACTAAGAAGATGATCAAAGTCCAGAAAGTTGACACGAGGGATAATCCAATTGACATGTTCACAAAACTTGTTCCAAGAAGCAAGCGGATGCATTGTTAAGATCTACTTAACATAGAATTCTGGAAATGTGTTAGGTCTGGACGATCCACTAACCATTGGATGACCTATCATACCTTTGATTTTGATGTTTACAAAAAGTATAAATTGTTGATGAACTTATGAGTTGTTGTTAAGTGAACACGACCTACTTTGTAAAAGAGCTTATTTATTATTATATCAACATCTACAATTCTAGCAAGTATACGTCCACTCTTCAGTGGAAAATTTTTTTGTTAAGATATATTCATCATCCAACGTGCTGTTGAATCAACCTTGTCCACTTATTGTGAAGACCAGTGTTTAGACACTAAGTTGTTCTTACTTACGCCCACTGGACTTAAAATCACTTATACACTTATTTTATATCCTCATAAGAGATGCCTTTTGCAGAATACTACTTAAAGGTTTCATTCATCGTAGAAGAGGAGCACATGCAGTCGTTTTATATTTTTATTCTTATCCTCGCCATTCAGAGCGTGCCATGTGTTTTTGCCTCCAATTGTGAGACAACAGTCATTCAAGGCTCAGCACTAATCCCGTAATGGATCCTTCACTAAATTCTATAAAAGGCATCTCTTGCTTAAGAAATTAACAATGAAAAATAATAAAGTGAAAAATGAGCACAATTTCTCTGAAGCAAAACTCTACTAAATTAGTGGACAACATACTTAGCACTAAATCTTTTCATCCTTCACTAAGATTTTTTTTTTTTTTTGTATTTGAGCTGAATTGTTTATCCAGTCTTTGAGTGTTGTTGAATCATTGTATTCATTCAAACTTTTGTTTATGAAATCTAGGAGTGACTTAGTGTTAAACAATACTTGGGTTCTTAGATTTAGGGGGAGTCTAAGGGTGTACTAGGGGTGGCATAGAGAATACCTGTATAGTCAAGAGTGATAAGATAGAATACTTGTTTATAATCAATGTTTTGATTAGTGGAACCTTTTACAACCGTGTAAAGGAGAATTGAACGTAGCTCTATTGGACGTAAGTTTGTTCACCAAGCTAGATGATCAAACCCTGTTTTTCATCAAAACTTGTTTTT
>QARZ01038963.1:9579-36620 GCA_013407115.1 Glycine latifolia
TTGGGTTAAAGGGTTAAATTACTAAGGGATTAGGATTTAGCCAATTTTATGGAAATACATTCTCTGAACAATTAGAAGTAATTGAAATTAATAACCAAGTCAAGTAAAGGAGGTAGGGAACAAAGGGGTTTGTGCTCTGGCCATAATTATTTCTCATCAATGCGTAATAATCAATTTAAATTCGTTTTGACTTTTCGTTAATTTTCTGTTATTTCCTTACTTTGTGTAATTCCTAAAATACAACCATATCCTCTTCCAATTTATTATTTGTCTTCCAATTTCTAAGATAATAAGCTGCGATAAAATTGCATTCAATCCCTATGGAGACGATACTTTACTTACTCACTTTATTACTTGAAAAGAACTGTACACTTGTCGACCGCGCAACAATATGTGTGAATTACCCAAAAGATACTAAGCTTTCTAAGAGCCCAAGATACTGAGTTGTTATGATTGTGAAACACCTTATGAGATCAAGATTTCTAAGTTTTTGAGATGATGTGTTAAAGAAAAGAAGATTTCTTAAGAGTTTGATTCTGAGTATTGAATTTCATACAACCTGATTGATTGGTAAATTCATTCATTCATTCATACATTGAAGGACCACAGGTTGTGTCTCTCTTGAATCTTTCTTTAGAATTTTTCTGGGTATTAAAAATTCTGCTGTGACATATCAAGGTGTTTCTTTTCAAGCTTTCTAGAGTAGGGTTCTCTAGGGTTAAAGATCTGAGTAGGGTTCTTAGGATCTTTGTGATTTGTTTTCTAATAGTGTTTTAGAACTTACATTCTTTATCTAGGGTTGATAGAGATAGTCACTTGTAAATTGCTTGTAAAAGATATTTTGATATAGTGAAAACTCTAACCTAGTGTTGGTTGGAAGACACTAGATGTAGCCTCCATGTTAGAGAGGTGAGGCAGTATAAATTGCTAAGTCTTTTGTTCTTATTATGTGTCTCTTTCATTGCTTGTGTTTGGGTAATCAAAATATTATTAGCAAAGAAAATATTTATGTCATTACATGCATATCAAGGTTGATCTTGATTGAAAGAAAAGTTCTTGTTTTTTTTTTAAAAGGTGTTTAAGTGATACAATCCAAGTTTTAATTCCCCAATTTGTTTAGAAAATTTCAAATATCTGTTTTAAACCAATTTGTAGTGTGTTCATTGTGTTTTCACACAGTGTCTGATTGTGATGACGACCAAGGCATGAACGCTTGGATTGGATCGTTTCCGGATGCAAATTTCAAGACTCCATGGATAGTTATAAGAACTTAAAGATAAAATGTGGGGAAGATTTAGAAGATGGTAATGAATGACTCCACGATCCATAGTGGAGCGATAAGTTGGAGGAGGATTTGCCACAAAGGAAAACTTCTTTGATAAGAATTGATTTGGGTTCAACCAAGAACCAAGAAGATGCTAAGCTCTCAATTAAAGCAAATGCTTAATTTCATTAATCAAAAGTTATCCAAAAAGTAGCAATATATGAGTATTTATAGAGTTATGCCTTTAATAAAACCTAAAAACACATAGTTTGGGCCTATTTCAATTCACATTGAGACCTATTACACAAATAAACAAGAAAATAAAACCTAAAATGCATAGTTTGGGCCTATTTCATCCATATTGAGACCCATTACACAAATAAACAAGAAAATAAAATCTTAAAACATAGTTTGGGCCTATTCAGTCCACATTGAGTCCTTCAATTCATGGAGTGCTTCGAGAACTTCATGTTCTTTGGATAGTTCTCTATCATCCCCTCTTTCTTGAAAGAATCGGTCCTCGGATTTGCATTCAAAACACTTATATCATAAGTAGAAAGACCAATGAACTTGAACTCACCAGATACTCACTTGGCAAGTCAATCCTGTAAGCATTCTTATTAATCCTCTCAAGGATCTTGAAAGGACCATCACCCCTAGGTTGGAGTTTAGATTTCCTTCGGAAAGGAAACCTATCCTTCCTTAGATGTATCTAAACCCAATCTCGAGGATCAAATATCATGGCCTTTCTCCCCTTGTTGGTATGTCGTATATATTGTTCCATCTTCCTCTCAATTTGATTTTGTACCCTTCCATGGAGATTCCTAACAAAAGTGGCTTTAGAAAGCCTATTCTTACTCAAAATAGAAGAATCATTAGGTAAGAAGATTAAATCAACATGGAATAATGGGTTAAAACCATAAACAACCTCAAAAGGAGAAAAAGAAGTGGTAGAGTTGGTTACCCTATCATCAAGTCTAGGATTAGGATGTCGATACCTTACGGTGATATTGTTGATGGTTCTACAATATGTGCACATCCTCCAGGTGATATCTTTCTTTGGGACTAGGATGACCAACATTGAACATGGGCTCAAGCTTTCTTTCACCCATCCTTTTTGCACCAATTCTTCAAACTGCTTTTGAATCTCCTTAGTCTCTTCCGGATTACTCCTATAGGCAACCCTATTAGGAAGTGAAGCTCTTAGAACAAGATCAATTTGATTCTCAATTCCTCTTAAAGAAGGCAAGTCGTGGGGTATGTCTTGTGGAAAGACATCCTCAAACTCCTTTAAAAGTATATCAAAACCTTGAGGCAACTCAAGGGCACTAGAAGACAAGCACATATAATTTGGAATGAGTAAATACATTTGTTGTCTAGCTAGCATCACTCTTTTTACCTCCTTAGGTTTGATGAACAAAATCTCTTTTATCACTAATTGTCATTCACTCTTTTTTTTTTCTATTTTCATTTGTTCTTTCTTTTCACTCTTTTTGCCATCTTTTTCTTTTAGACTTTTCTTCTCTCTCAAATGACTCTTTTCTTCTTTGATTTTATTTTCTTTTTCTCTATTCAACCTCATTTTTATTTGATCCTCACACACCTCACTTGGAGACAAAGGTGGGAAAACTACCTTTTTACCTTTATTTAAGAAAGATTATCGATCAGTGACCCCATTGTGGATAACATCTTGATCATATTGTCACGGTCTACCAAGCAAAAAATGGCCAGCTTCCATGGGAACCATATCACAAAGCACTTCATCAATATATTTTCCAATGGAGAATGTAAGCAACACTTGCTTATCCACAACCAATTCACTATTGTCACTCAACCATTTCAATTTATAAGGCTTAGGATGAGGGGTGGTTTTTAAACCAACCATCTCCATTAATCTAGTGCTTGCAACATTGGTACAACTTCCTCCATCAATGATAAGAGAACAAACATTTCCATTCACCAAGCATCTAGAATAAGAAATGTTTTCTCTTTGTGTATCATCTTTATCTTTGCACAAGCTTCCCATGAGTCTTCTTACCATCAAAAGATCTCTCTCTTCCGATTAAAGAAAACCATCATCCTCCCCTTCACTAGAGGAACTATGAGAGCTTTCAGATGACTCACTATTCACCTCTCCATTCTCCAACACAATCATGGTCCTTTTGTTTGGACATTGGGATGCAATATGACCCTTACGCAAACACTTAAAACATTTAATTGAGCTAGATTTATTGGAAGGGGGTTGAGTAGAAGAACTAGTATTACCTCTTGAAGACTTCCTTTCAATATGTTATGAAGAAGAGAGTCTAATGAATGTCCTACATTAGTAGGAGCTGATCCAGTGCAGGTGAATGGCCTTTGGTATGATCAAAGACCCCAGCAAAATTTTCAGAGAAATCAAAACAATGCTATGGGGAATAATTTTCAAAGGAGAATTCAAGGTGGTGGACTAGACTATAAATCTAACAATTACTTGCAGCCTCCACCTATTCCACCTAAGGAACCATCAGAGCTGGAGAAGACCATGTTACAATTGTCCAAAACCACCAATGAACACATTCAGGCCACCAATGCCTTCATTAATGAGACCAGAGCTCACCATAAAAATCAAGATGCATCCATTAGGAATCTTGAATATCAGATTGGTCAATTGGAAAAACAACTAGCTGAAAGGTCTCAAGGACAATTTCCTAGTGACACCATGGTTAATCCAAGGGAACATGCAAAAGCAATTACCACTAGGAGTGGGAAGGTAATCACTTCCCCAGAGAAGTCTAAGGTAAGCCAAGGAGAAATTGAAGAGGAAACTACCACAGTTGCTGCGGAACGAGAGGTAGAAATACCTTCAAACAAGCAAGAAGAAAAAAATTATGCACCTTTAAAGAAGCCAATGAATTTCTCCCACTTTGAAAAGCCTCCTTATCCAAACTTGGCGTGAGTCGCGTGAGGGCGTCATTTTAGTTTTTAAAAGGGGAAACTCGAACAGAAAACATGCCCTTACGCAAGTTCTCCATAAATTTCTCTCTTCACCCTCAATCACATTCACTCCTGTCCAAATTCATTGCTTCCATTACGCCCTTAAACATTCAAGACTTCCAATATATAATCCTAAACCCTAAGCTCAGTAGCCACTTAGCATTGTTCCACCATTGTCACTCAAGCTCGAAGAATCCATTCATTCGTATTTCTTCATTAAAGCTAAATGGCTGGCGACAAGGTACGTTTCTTCACTGCTTTAAGTTCATAAAATGCATTAGAAGTGGTTGTTGATGATAAGGCAGAGACATAAGCATGGGAGAAGATGAATTGAATTGCAGCCCACGTGACTAGCGTGGGCATTGGCGCGGTTCTAGCCAGCTGGAAATCTTAAGTTCCAATAATTCAGAAACTGTGATTAGCTTAGGCTTGGGGCAAGATTATGTTATGATTTAACCCTAACTTGGCTTTGTTAGGTGTTCCTAGGTTGTATTTCTATATTTATCGTTGGTCATTTGATCTAAAACTTCGCACCCATGTTGAATTTGGAATTCATGTAGACTTGAATAGGGATTTGGACTGTTATTGCTGGAATTGTAGGTTGTTCAATTGTTAAATTAATTCCTTCTGCATAATGTTTGAACTGTGATGTTTTGAGTAATCAAGATCCATTATTGATAATAGAAAATTCATGAGCTATGAATCATTGAGCATGGAACAGGATAAATTGGGTCATTGAGCTGTGAATTGGTAAACCATAATGTTGATTTGAGTCCTCAGAGTCTGAATTTTGCTTTTAACAATGATGTGTTGTCATTGTGACTAGCACACACAACTTTAGCTTGGGTCATGTAGTCCTTGGGTTGGTTTTAGCTATTATTGGGTCGAGAGGATAAAGAGATATTGAGGGAGTAAAAACCATGGTCTAAACTTAAATATGGGAAATCAAATTGACCTAGATCTTAGATGCTTGTTGAATATTTTCATGAGGTACATTTTTGAAGTTAGACTTAGTTAACGGAGATGCTTGAAATCACTGCTTGAAATTGGTATGACTTATTTATATATATCTGATTCTTGCAATTAAAAATTGTGATTATGCTTGAACCATACTGTTGTGTTACTAGTTTGACACTGATTGGTTGAGGAATTGTGCAGTTGAAGTTGATTGATAAAATTTAGTAATTCTTCCATTAGTGAATGCTAGTTGTAAACATGATTTGTGATCAAGGATAGCTTAAGGGTTGAGACACATAACTTAAAGATAATTAACTAAGATTAAATCTGGTAATTGTAATTGAGCTAATACTTGCCTTATCATTGTGTATATGCTGATTTTGGGTTACCATATTGTGATTGTTGCCTTTACTTTTGGTTATTTAACTAAAAGATCACTGTTTTCCTAAATATCATTCTTGCTATGGTAAATTCAATTGATTAGTGTAATTGGCTTCCTGTGACTAGGTATATAGTCACAGGTGATGAGTTGATTAACCTTATTCTTTATGTGTTAATTTTGATGTTGATCATGGATAACCTTATTAGCATTAAAGGTGGATTTTTGACTGTCATTAATCTAAGTAAGTGTTAGCATGAGCCTTTATCATAGTGAGAAAACAAAATGAGAGTGAGTTATTAAAATTGATGGTGATTTGGAAATTGTTATTCGTTGGTGAAATTCTTGAAAGGACATGGTCTCAGCTAAATATAGGAATCATTTGTGAACTGATTGCATTTATATAACAGTATGGTCTGAATTTAAATCTGGGAATTGTTGGTTTGGTATTCATATCTGTTGGTGTGCAAATTTCTTTTGAATTATTTATGCATATTGGATATTTCTGAGTTTCAAGGTAAACGGATTGAAAAGGGGAAGAAGAAGAGCACTGCTACATCTGGCAGTAAACGGGCTCGAATTTTTGAGTACGATGAAGCCCGTTTTCGCTCCACTGAGTGTCAGGAGCGCTTCGACCACTGGTATCTGCTGAAGAAGATCATTCTTGAGAAGAAGATTTTATGAGAGTCTTTACCTAAAGACTCCCTAATTCTAGAGGTGATCACTGGGAGGCAGTGGCAGCAGCTGGTGAGCTTCCCTGAGCCAAGCTCCAGCTCCATTCTGAAGGAGTTCTTGGCTAACGTCGACAGAGAGACAGTTGCTGAGCGACGGATCAGTTGGGTGCAGGGAGTCGAGATCCCCTTTGACGAGAAGACGATCGAGAGATTCCTCGATACTAGCTACTCACCCTTCTCCTGCTGTGAGTTCTCTCATTTTTTTCTTAGCATGCAGCCTGACCAGATCAAGCATGGGATTACAGGGTCATACACCGCCTGGAAGACAAAGGTCGGCTTAGATTACGTGCCAGAGAAGTTGAGGAAGCACGATTTGGTGGGTGATGCAGCATTTTGGCATCAGTTCGTGAACCACACAGTCATTCCATCTACTAACATGACTGATGTGAACCTGGAGCGAGCCGCCCTCATATATATTTTACGAGGTGAAGGTAACCTCTTTATTTCTTACCTTTTGTACAGCAGGATCCTGCATATGATCGACGGCAGCAGCAAGTCATGGCTGGCTCATTCTTCGCTTATTCTGCATTTGTGCCATCGAGCTGGTGTGGAGATTCCAGATGACGAGCCGATGGATGTCCGGATCGCCTCCATCATGTCCCATATGACGTATCTTGATGCGATGGAGAGCGCTGCAGAGGAGCAGCTTCTCAGAGCTTCAAAGCTCTCTCCAGAGGAGCTTGCTGCTCGCAGTCCTCATGATGAAACACCTTAGGAGTTGTGAAAGTGTTCAATTGACTACCTTAGTTTGTCCATCAGTTTGAGGATGACACATGGTGGAGAAAAGAAGTTTGGTTCCAAGTTTTCCCCTCAAGGTTTTCCAAAAATGACTGAAAAACTTGGAATCCCTATCCGACACAATACCTCTAGGTAATCCATGAAGACGTACTACTTCTTTGAAGAAAAGATCTACCACGTGACAAGCATCGTCCACTTTGTGACATAGAATGAAATGTGCCATCTTGGAAAACCTATCAACAACAAAAATAGAATCCTTGCCTTTCTTGGACCTTGGAAGACCAAGTACAAAATCCATGGAAATATCGGTCCAAGGTGAGGTAGGAATTGGCAATGGAGTATATAAACCATGATGCATGACTTTGGACTTGGCCTTATGACACACAATACAATTAGAACAATATTTGATTACATCATGTTTCATTTTAGGCCAAAAGAAATGTTCATGCAAAATGTTTAAAGTCTTTTCAACCCCAAAGTGTCCCATTAACCCCCTTTATGAGTTTCACAAATCATGAGTTCACGCAAAGAACTTTGAGGCAAACACAATCGTTTATTTTTAAACAAGTATCCGTCATGCCTAAAGAACCCTTAGTGAGACCCCTTTTCACACAACTCAAACAATTTAGAGAAGTCATGGTCTTTACAAGTCCTTTATGTGATCAAATCCAAACATCTTGGTTTCAAGCATTGAGATTAAAGCATATCTTCTAGAAAGTGCATCAGCCACAACATTAGCCTTGCCTTGCTTGTGTTTAATCACATAAGGAAATTGTTCCAAGAACTCTACCCATTTGGCATGCCTCTTATTAAGCTTTCCTTGGTTTTTCAAATGTTTGAGTGACTCATGGTCATTATGAATCACAAAATCATTAGGAAGGAGATAGTGTTGCCAAGTTTGCAAAGCTCTAATAAGTGCATAGAGTTCCTTGTCATAGGTAGAATAATTCAAGATAGCACCATTAAATTTTTCACTAAAATAAGCAATTGGGTGACCTTCTTGTAACAAAACAACACATATGCCAACATTGAATGCATCACATTCAATTTCAAAAGATTTGGAAATTTTTGGTAGAGCAAGAATGGGTGCATTTGTCAACTTCTCCTGCAATTCATTGAATGTATTCTCTTGTTCACTCTCCCACTTAAATACTACATTTTTCTTAACAATGTCATTCAAAGGAAATACTATGGTTCTAAGCTCTTTGACAAATCTCCTATTAAAATTAGCTAACCCATGAAAACTCCTCACCTCACTCGCATTTTTGGGTGTTGGCCAATCTCTAATAGCCTTAATTTTCTCATCATCCACTTGGACTCCCTTAGCACTCACAACAAAACCTAAAAACACTACTTGATTGGTGAAAAATGTGCATTTATCCCTATTAGCAAACAAGTTTTCATGTCTAATCACTTCCAAGACACTCCTAACATGGTAAAAGTGGTCATCCATTGTTAAACTATAAATCAAGATATCAACAAAATAAACAACCACTAATTTTCCAATAAAGTGTCTCAAAACATGGTTCATGAGTCGCATGAAAGTGCTTGGTGCATTGGTTAAGCCAAAAGGCATGACCAACCACTTATAAAGTCCAAACTTAGTTTTGAAAGCAGTTTTCCATTCATCACCTTCTCTTATTTTAATTTGATGGTAACCATTTTTCAAATCTATTTTTGGAGAAAACACAAGAACCATGAAGTTCATCCAACATATCATCAAGTCTAGGTATAGGATGTCTATACCTCACGGTGATGTTGTTGATGGGTCTACAATCCGTGCACATCCTCCATTTGACATCTTTCTTGGGGACTAGGATGACCGGCATTGCACATAGGCTCAAGCTTTCCTTCACCCATCCTTTTTGCACCAACCCTTCAACTTGCTTTTGAATCTCCTTGGTATCTTCTGGATTACTCCTATAGGCCTCCCTATTAGGAAGTGAAGCTCCCAGAACAATATCAATTTGATGCTCAATTCCTCTTAAAGGAGGCAAGCCATGGGGTATGTCTTGTGGAAAGACATCCTCAAACTCCTTTAAAAGTGTACCAAAACCTTGAGGCAACTCAAGGGCACTAGAAGACAAGCACATATAATTGGAAATGAGTAAATACACTTGTTGTCTAGCTAGCATCACTCTTTTAACCTCCTTAGGTTTGGTGAACAAACTTTCTTTTATTTCTAATTTTTTTTCACTCTTTTTGTCTCTCTTCTTTTGTTCTTTCTTTTCACTCTTTTTGCCATCTTTTTCTTCTTGTCTTTTCTCTTTTAAAGGATTCTTTTCTTCTTTGATTTTCCTTTCTTTTTCTTTTTTCAATCTCATTTTTATTTGATCCTCACACACCTCACTTGGAGACAAAGGTGAGAGTACTACCTTTTTACCTTTATGAAGGAAAAAGTATCGATTGGTGACCCCATTGTGTACTACATCTCTATCATATTGCCAAGGTCTACCAAGCAACACATGGCTAGCTTCCATAGGAACCATATCACAAAGCACTTCATCAACATATTTTCCAATGGAGAATGTAAGCACACAACCAACTCACCATAGTCACTCAACATTGGTGCAACTTCCTCCATCAATGATTAGTGAACATACCTTTCCACTCACCAAGCATCTAGAATGGAAAATGTATTTCTCTTTGTGTATCATCTCTATCTTTGTACAAGCTTCCCATGAGGCATCTTACCATTAAAAGATCTCCCTCTTCCGGTTTAAGAAAACAATCATCCTTACCTTCACTAGAGGAACTATGAGAACTCCTAGATGACTCACTATCCACCTCTCCATTTTCCAACACAATCATGGTCCTTTTGTTTGGAAATTGGGAAGCAATATGACCCTTATCCAAACATTTAAAACATTTAATTGAACTACATTTATTGGAAGTAGTTTAAGTAGGAGAAGTAGAATTACCTCTTGAAGACTTTCGTTCAATATGTTGGGAAGAAAAACCCTTCTTCTTGGAAGTGTCCCTATCCTTCCAAGATGAATGGCAATATGAAGACTTCTTGTAGGCTTGTTTTCTCTTCAATTGCTGCTCCACTTTCATAGCCCTATGTATATGTTCATCCATGGTGTTGTAGGTTTGAAGTTCTAGAACATCTTGAATGTCCCTATTCAAGCCATTCAAAAATCTAGCCATTGTAGCCTCATTAGTCTCCTCAATGTTTGCTCTTACCAAAGAAATCTCCATCTCCTTGTAATAGTCATCAACACATCTATTTCCTTGATAGAGCCTTTGTAATTTGTTATGCACATCCGTTATGTATTGAGGTGGGACAAATCTCTCCCTCATGATTCCTTTCATTATAAACCATGTGTCCGGTCGATATTTCCTCAATCGTCCTCTTTCCATTTGCATTTGAGTCCACCAAGCCATGACATACCTTTCAAATTCTAAACTAGCCAACTTCATTTTCTTTTCTTCACTAAAATTATGACAATCGAAAATTTTGTCGACTTTGATCTCCCAATCAAGGTAAGCCTCCGAGTCATTAGTACCTAGAAACTTGGGAAGTTTGAATTTCACACCTTCCATTCCATCCCTATTCCTCCTAGGCCTATGCCTTCTACTATCATCATAGCCATCATCACTCCCTTGAGAAGAATGAGGTGACCTATGATGTCTCCTTCTTTCCATGTCCTCCATTCTTCCACTCAACTCTTGAGTACTTCTTGTATCTCATCAAAATGTTCGTCTATCCATCTTTCAACATTTCTTTGCAACCTATCCATTTGCTTAGCCAATGAAGTCATTAGCATAGTGATTCTAGGTGAAGGTGGATCACTATCGCCATTAGACACCATTGCTATGAGAAAAAGGTGAGTAAAACAAAAAAATAATGGACCTTACCACTCACTAAGTGTTTACACTCTTCAACACTCGTGTTTCACACTTGCAAGACTTTTTCTATAAGGTTCCCTCTTGTCTTTTTTCACTCTTTAACTCTTCTTCAACTCTTGAAATTCAACCAAAGATTCCAATTCAATGAATATCCAAAGTGAAAGATGAACAAATCCAAACTCAACTTAAGAAGTCAAGGAAGAAAGAAAAACTCTAAGACAAAAACTTGAAAATTTAGAAGACAAGCAATAAAAGCTCAACAAGAAAAGCACAATTCAAAAGGAAAGTCAAAGAAAAACAATTATGAAGATAAAAAAAAAAGAATATTGACTAAATATAAACCATTGTAATTATGCAAAAAGACAGTGCTATAAAGCAATCATAAGCACACACTAAGAGAGATGGCTGTTAATTATAAATTTTTTTCTGTCAACTTTTTTTACTCTTGGGTCCTCATATTTTTTTGATATTTCATTTTGACCCCAATATACTTTTTAATAATTTCCTTTTGGTCCTTCGTAATTTCCTTTTTAGGACCCAAAACTTTTGATATTTGCACAATCGCCCCAAAACTCTCTAGACAGAATTTTATGAATCAAACTCAGAAAATTCCAGTAGTGCTATGAGTTTCATGAAGAACACGAAAAATATGAAGAACAACCCATATTCAAAACAACTCTGAATTCAACAAAATGAGAGGGGAAATGAAGGCAATTGCAAGCTAAACTCAAAAATCACACAAGAAACACACAAAGAACAACAAACAAGCAAGAATCATGATTTTCAATTTTCATTTTCCAGAAAAAAAAAACAAAAATGCAAAATAACATAGATAGAAATCTTTATGAAATGTTTTTCGGATTCAAGCTCTAATTACCACATGATGACTACCAAGACATGAATGCTTGGCTTGGATCGTTTCCGGATTGCAAACTTCAAGACTCCATGAATTGGGGTTTGAAACTCAAATAGAAAAATGGAGAAGATTAAGGAATGATTAGGAATGACGCCACAATCCACAAACGGAATGATAAGTCGGAGGACGATTCGCCACAAAGGAAAGCTTCCTTGATAAGAATCAATTTGTTTTCAATCAAGAACCAACAAGAGACTAAGCTCTCAATTTAAGCAAATGCTCAATTTCTATTAATCAAAGTTAACCCAAAATGGCAAAGTCTGAGTATTTATATGGTTAGGCCTCTAATAAACACCTAAAAATGTAAGTTTAGGCCTATTTGTGGAAATATCAAAGCCCATTACAAAAATAACAAAATTATATAGAAGCACTATGATTCTGACCAAAATAATCGATTATTATGACATGTAATCGATTAAAACAGAGCATTTCATCACTGTGTAATCGATTACAGAAACATTGTAATCGATTAAAATAGACAGGAATTGTTTGCGTAATCTATAACGACCCGCCTCGTCGCTACGATATCACTAACTCTTAATCGTGCATATCTCAATTTTAATAGAAACTTCATTAATTTGATTATGAAAATGGTAGTAAGTGTTTTGCAATAATACAATCATCGTATACATGATACAATTACAATAATTGAATACATATGTATACATATACTAAATCAGTACTCATCATGCATATGTTTAGAACTTAATTTAGTTTTACAGGTATTTACAACTCAAACTATACATGTCCACAAAAATAATTAAGGGACTAACTATGAAAGAGTTGATTAACAAAAGACAACTCTTTCCAAAAAGAATTCCAACATCATCACGTCGGCTTGGCAACTCCAACAAAAAGAAGATCTCCCTCTAAGGTCACCTATTGCTGCTCATCTGCTCACACAAACAAAAGTTTGCAATCATCACAGGTATCAATCACACGGTACAACAAATGCAAGGGTGAGTTTATTATATAAAACCAACAAGCATCAAATAACAGCAGTTGGGAAAAAGACAACACAAATCACCACAATTATTACCACAAACCCATCATTCCATTACACATTCAACAAAAACAATCATCCAATGCATTCCACCACTCAAACAATCATGTTCAAAATGCTGTAGCATCTGACTCATCACTCAGCATGCAATGTGGTACCATCCTCATGGAAATAGCCTCTCTTAGGAAAATGATGCAGTAGCTTGTCAAGGTCACTCTATCGTGCACAGGCCGCTCCCCCCATGGTAATCAGCCATGAGTCATAAGGGAGTTCCAAACAGAGATGCCCCCCTAGTACCTTCGTACCCTACTGCTACCATCTTATTTCCATCAATGCAAATGAAGTATGAAACATGGGCATCATCAATGTATGACCCAACTAGGAACACATCCTTCCTCGCAAGGGTAACCCGTCATACACCCCCATGTACATATATAACACCCCAATATGGGCACACCGATGCACTGACCATGGCTAGGAACACATTTTTCCTTGCAAGGGTAACCAACCGGTCACTGCATCCCACGTGTACATACACAACATATAGCCATGGGCACCATCAATGTATGACCTAGCTAGGAACACATCATTCCTCTCAAGGGTAACCAGTCATACACCCTCCATGGGTATCCATGTATATCCACATCACACAATGATAACCATGGGCACCATCCATGCATGACCCGGCTAGGAACACATCCTTCCTCACAAGGGTAACCAGTCATGCACCCCCATGGGTGTCATTATATATCCATATCACATAATGACATTATTAGCATCAACATAATCTCTTATCAATGTCATTATCAATATCCACATCACGTCATCTAATTTCATCATCATACATATGAAAGTCATCTCATTTCATCATCATACATATGAAAGTCATCTCAAAACACCATTTTAGCATTCGGGGTCAAATACACACTCAAATTTAAAAAGAGGCTAAAATGGTGTTTTGAGGTCCACATCAAAAGACATCATTTTTAAATTTCGATCACACCAATGTGACCAGGGTTCAACAAGGATCACAGAAATGATATCAATATCATAAAAAGGAAACTTTTACAACATCTCATTTTCAAAGGGTTTTCAAAGGAAGTATAGAAACAGCCAATAATGGTACCCGAATCACAAGAGATATCAAGAGAGGCTTATACTAGCTAGAAGAAGACAAAAGAAACTAAGACTACCTCAAGGAAACCAAGAAAGAAGGATTTGAAAGCTCCGTTATCTACCAAAACTTCAAGAAGAGTTTCAAAGATTTCGCTCCAATTAAAGGGTTCTTCTCCGTGCCGGGATCCCATGGCAAGCAACGACAGCCCGTGGTGGTCTCCGGTGGCTGTGGGTGGTGGAGGAGGGTGATGGGAAGCTTGAGAGCTGTTTAGAGGATGAAGAAACTCCATTTTCTTGATTTTGAGGCTGAAATACGTATTTAACACCGCCTTTACTTGCTCAGGCGAGCAAAAGTGCCTGAAAAATTCCCCTGGGCGAGCTGACCAAATTCTAGAATTTCTACTACAGTGAAAAATTAATTTCTCTCATTTTAGATTATATTTTGACAATCTTAACGGTCAAACGTTACAAATATGGGTTAGAAATCTATCTTTAAAATTTGAAAGAGATCCAACGGTTAACCAATCAAGAGTAATGATTTTACTAAAGCAGATTTTCGAGTCAAACTCGGAATCACTCAGTTACAACACAGCTTGAACAAACTCCACATACTTGACATTTACACCAAGCCATGACATATGGATAATTCACATAATATTTCAACTAATCCTAATTAATAAGGAAATCAAATAATACAAGGAATACATCACACATATATTTTAAGTTATCGAAATTTCTGGGTGTTACATAATCGATTACAGAAACGTTGTAATCGATTAAAACATACAACACATGTTTATTACAACAGACAAGACTTTTTATGTGATCTTGAAGGGCTTGGGTTCTAGCTCTTGTCATGGGTCCTTCAAAGCTCACCAAAGGAAGTGCTTCAAGCTCTCCTTCTAGACCTTTGGCGTGGAATGAACCTCCATCATCATGATCCTTAGATAGTCCTCTATCACTATATAATTGTGGTTTGTGGACGAACTCTTTAGATGGTCAAGCTTAATGAGGTATTGTATCTTGTCTTTTAACACAATACATTCCTCTGTCGAATGGCTATGATTACGATGGTACCAGCAACGTTTTGACTAGTCAGCCTTGGGTGGAGTATTAGCCCTTTTTGGCATAGCCAAAATGTCTACAGCCAATGCCTGATCCATGATATGCGATCTATTGGCAGTAAGGGGTGTGTAATAAGCGTAACGAGGTTCTTTGGGTGGTTGGTCCCTCCTCCCATCGCCTTGTGCTTTGTTGAAGATAGGTTATCATTATCTTTTTTGGGCGAAACGACATCTGCTCATATTGGATTCCTATACTTGGCCAAATTCTCCATCTGCATGTATGTTGTTACTAAATAGTGCATGGCTACTGAGGGTCAAGGTTTCAGATATTCAACACAACCTTTTTGAATGCCCATGAAGGTTCGTAATGGTTCTTGTTTTTCCTGTCGGATGTTGACGAAGATTACAAATGTTAAGTGGTAGGGTCGGCTAGTGGCGAACTGGGTGCCGAAGTGGATTGCCAAGGTATCAAACAAATCCAAGGAGTTAGGGGGTAGGCACGTGAACCGATAAAGGGTTTGTCCCTTTAATGATGTCGGGAATACCGGACAGAAGATTGCATCCTCTATGGTGTACAAGCTTACCTGGGTGATTTACACATCAAGGTATTCATCTGGTCGATGATGGCTATGGTATTTTTTGTTCAATCCCAGACTAATTTTTGGCATATGTCGATTAGGACATGTTCAATTGACGTCGTCTGGTGATCCTCTTTGGGAGACATCAATCGTTCATCTTTTTGGGTTGTGTTGACTAGGATTTTTTTTCCTTCAATTTCTGTATAGGATTTATTTTTTTGCCAAGCTCTACTAAGGTTATTTTTGGTCGACTAAATGAGAGCAAGCCAATGTCGGCTAAAACACAACCTCAGTTGAGTTCGCACGGAAAACCCTAGCCGAACTCTCACAAAAAAAAAAATCATTGACCGGCGTTGATCTTAAACAACATCAGTCGAAAAATAGTCCTTGCTGATGTCAGCGAAAAAATAGGGTCGACCAACGTCGGTCAAGAAACCCCTGCCGATGTGGCCCAAAAAATAGCCTTCGCAGATTTTAGCACAATAATATCCCTACCAACGTCAGCTGAATAACCTCTAGTCGACGTCAACAAAAAAATGCATCTACCGATGTAGGCCATGAAACATCACCAGAAAATAAAAAATAAAAAACTATATATTATCTGCCACAGTTTGTAAAAAAACACATTGCATAATCTCAACTGAAAAATAATCCTTGCGCAAAGGATAAATATACCATTTTTTCGTTGATGAATACAAAATTCATCTTAGAACCACATTAAGGGTCAACCGAAACATACCATATGAATTAGGGTCAAAGCATCAAATATAGCATTTTTTTTCAATGATAAAACCTGAATTCACATTAGAGAAATATCAAGGGACAAATGAAATATACTATTTGAATTATGGTCTTAAGCCTTAAAAATACCATTTTTTTTCTTGTTGACGGATACGTAATTATTCTAAGAATCATATTAAGTGTCAACCAAAGCATACCATTCGAGTTAGGATCATTAAGCATCTAATATACTATTTTTCAATGATAAACCTTAAATTCACATTAAAGCGACATTAAGGGACAATGAAAGCATACTATTCGAATTATGATCCTTAAGCCTTAAAAATATCATCTTTTTCTTATTGATGAATGCATAATTCATCTTAGAACCACATGAAAGGTCAACTGAAGCATACTAGTCGAATTACGGTCATTAAGCCTCAAATATACCATTTTTTTCAATAATGAGACTTGAAGTCAAGTTTGAGCTACAGTATGGGACAATCGAAACACACTATTCGAATTATGATCTTTAAGTCTTAAACATACCACTTTTTTGCAGATGAATACAAAATTCATCTTAGAACCACATTAAAGGTTAACCGAAACATACCATTTGAATTAAGATCATGAAGCCTTAGATATACCATTTTTTCAATGATGAAACCTAAATTCACATTAGAGAAATATCAAGGGACAACCGAAATATATTATTCGAATTATGGTCTTTAAGCCCTAAAAATACCATATTTTTTCTTGTTGACGAATACATAATTATTCTAAGAATCATATTAAGGGTCAACCAAAGCATACAATTCGAGTTAGGGTCATTAAGCATCTAATATACCATTTTTTTCAATGATAAATCCTAAATTCATATTAGAGGGACATTAAGGGACAAGGAAAGCATACTATTCGAATTATGATCCTTAAGCCTTAAAAATATAATCTATTTTCCTGTTGATCAATACAAAATTCATCTTAGAACCACATTATAGGTCAACCAAAACATATCATTTGAATTAGGGTCATTAAGTCTCAAATATACCATTTTTTCAATGATGAAACCTAAATTCACATTAGAGAAATATCAAGGGACAACCAAAATATACTATTCGAATTATGGTCTTTAAGCCCTAAAAATACCATATTTTTTCTTTTTGATGAATACATAATTATTCTAAGAATCATATTAAGGGTCAACCAAAGCATACCTTTAGAGTTAGGGTCATTAAGTTTCTAATATACCATTTTTTTTCAATGATGAAACCTCAACTCACATTAGAGCAACATTAAGGGACAACAGAAGCATACTATTTGAATTATGGTTCTTTAGCCTATAAAATATCACCTCTTTTCTTGTTAAAGAATACATAATTCATTTAAAACCACATTAAGGGTCAACTAAAGCATACCATTTGAATTAGGGTCATTAAGCCTCAAATATACCATTTTTTAATGATGAAACATGAATTCACATTAGAGCAATATAAAGAGACAACCGAAGCATACTGTTCGAAGCATGGTCTTTAAGCCTTAAAAATACCATTTCTTTTCCGATTAATAAATACATAATTTATCTTAGAACCACATTAATATTCAATTGAATCATACCATTCGAGTTTGGGTCATTAAGCATCAAATATATCATTTTTTTAATGATGAAACCTGTATTCACATTGATTGACTATTTTTAGTTTAATATTTTTATATTCTTCTTAGCTTATTTGACTTCTCTTGGACTTTTATTTTCTCATTCTAGCTCAGTTTTTGTCTTAGGCAAACAAGTGGACTTAATTGATAATTGTTGTTTATTTTTAGATTTTTTTGCTTGCTTGACCTATCTTCCTTGTGCAGGACTTAGAGAGTTCTACAGAACTCCAAATGGCGCATATGAGTAATCCCTGGAAAGATAAGGAAAAGATCTACAATTTTGTTAGAGATAAGCCAAGGCCAATTCTGTCATTTTGAGGGTCATTTTAGGCTTGGAAGTTAAAACCCCTACAGTCGAGTTTTGGGTTGCGAATTGGTGTAATTAGTAATTAATTAGATTAAATTGGCCTAATCATGGCCCATCCTTTCCTACTGACTTAGTCACTATATTTTAGTGCAGTTAGTTAGTGAAGAGACACTTCATTTAAGCACAACCAGAATTTGTGTTTCTTTTAGAAGTTTTCAGAATTAAAAAGTTTTCTCTCTTTTTCTCTCAACTGTTCTTCATTGTTCTTTACATTGATGATGATCATGGAAGGCTAAATAATCAATTAATCTAAGGATCCAGTCCAAGCAAGGAGAATTTGAATTCTGGTTTGCTATTCTAATTTCTATGTGAATGTTCATATTCTTCTTCAATTGTCTTTTTGATTTTCATGATTATGAATATGTTTTGGATTGAAAACGAATTAGGTTATAAATTTATTTCCTAATTTTTAATTTTAATCATAGATTGTTTGGATGATATTTCAATCCAATTTGTGATTTCAATTGATTTAGGAGTTAATTCGATTGAACTGCTTCTAATGATATTGAATGAACCTTCATATTATGATCATTATATGAGAACTATGATAATTTGTATTGCTTGGTTTGGTGAATTATATTGATATTCTTGAATTTGTTTTACAACACCTTTTATCAATTCTGATAGTTTCTACATTTTTCTTCAATTGTTGTTTGTGTTTCTGCAATTTTTATTCATTGCCTACAAACTGTTCGATTAAAATCCCCTTATTGTTTATTAGTGAATTGAAGTTGGAACCAAATTGATTGTGTCTCTGAGTCGACCTAGGTTAATCCTGTGCTATAGAATTAGCGTAGTTTAATTGTTTTGTAGCGATTCGGCAATCGTTATCAAAACTGGCACCATTGCTGGGGATACGATTCATTGTGTGCCAACTTTAATCTACTTATAATTAGATAATAGTATAGGTACCATTGATATTAGTATAGTATAATTCCATTAATCTAAAAGAAAAGATTCAAAAATTCAAAAATTTGTTTTTAGACAATAGATAGATATAGATAAATATAGATACAAAAATTTGTTTCTAGATAATAGATAAAATATAAATATAGATAGTAAATAGATAATAGATAAAAGAATATAGATATAGATAAAATATAAATAATAATAATAATAAAATTCAAAAATTTGTTTCTAGATAATATATAGAAGATAGGTATAGATATAAATAGATATAGATAAAAAAAATATTCAAAACTAAAAAAAACAATTTTTAGTCATTTATTGTGGTGTTTTTGAATTTAAAAAAATCAAAAATAATTTTTAGACATTTATTGTGGTGTTTTTTAATCTCAAAAAAAAAATTGGAGCCAGTTTTGCATTTTTTAATATAGATTTAGCAAATATTATGAATAGTATCCTCATAGAGTAGTTGTCTGTTACTTCTGTTATTTTTGTCTCTGATGAGTTGAACTGTGCATGACTAGGTCCCAATCAAGTGACTTGCATTCATATGATCCTGAGATAGATAGGACATTTCATAGATTGAGCAGAAATAATAGTAATCTAGATGAATTTGATACTGTAGTTTTAGATAGTAGTATAGTGTCTACTGAGTCTTCTGTTTCTTAGTCTATTTTTAATTATGAACATCTTGATTCTGAAATTTTTGTTGATACAATGGCTGATAACAACCTAACTCTTAAGGAATTAGCTACACCTGATGTTGTTTATCAACCTTGGTGTATTCAATATCCTGAGACTGAGGTTAGTTATGAGCTAAAATCTGGACTGATCCATTTGCTTCCAAAGTTTCATGGTCTTGCAGGTGAAGATCCACACAAGCATCTTAAGGAGTTTCATGTAGTGTGTTCCACCATGCAACCACATGACATTCATGAGGATTATGTCAAGATAAAGGCATTTCCATTCTCTCTGGATGGTGTGGCCAAGGACTGGTTGTACCTTCAACCAGATCCTATCAACATTTGGACAAATATGAAGATATGATTTTTGGAGAAATTCTTCCCTACATCCAGAACAACATCCATCTGGAAAGAAATTTGTGGTATAAGACAGCTAGCTGGAGAGACATTATATGAGTACTGGGAGAGATTCAACAAGTTGTGTGCTACCTGTCCTCACCATCAAATCAGTGAGCAATTATTGATCCAGTATTTTTATGAAGGCTTGATGTTGATGGGCAGGAGTATGATAGATGCAGCCAGTGGAGGAGCTTTGATGGACAAGACTCATCTTGCTATGAAACAGTTGATTTCTAACATGGCAGCCAATTATCAGCAATTTGGTACTAGAGGAGCTGCAACATCCAAGGCTACTGCAAATGAAGTTTATATTTCTATGGTTGCTGATAACCAGAGGTTGGAGAATAAACTGACAGAATTAACATCCCTTGTGAGACAACTTGCCATTGGTAAACAATAGAATGTGATGGCAGCCAATCAACCAAGGTTGTGTGGTATCTGCTGTGCACCTGATCATCCAACAGAATCATGTCCTACTCTCCAAGAAACAGAACAAGCTGCTGAAGTTTTTGCCATACAATATGGACAGCCATTCAGACCTCAACAACAATATAATCCTTACTCCAACACTTATAATCCTGATTGGAGAGATCACCTGAATTTGAGGTATGGTCTTGGTCCACAACAACAACAATAGCCATTCAGACCTCAACAGCAGCAATATCAACCCTCCAACAGCAAATACCAAGCTCCCACGTTCAGACAACACCCACAATGCCAACAGCCTACACCTACACCTTCACAACCTGTGCGAAGCAATTCTGGACCTTAGAGGACCTGATGAAGCAAATGGCAACCACCAACATTCAGTTTCAAAAAAATGTCAGTGCCACTATCCAAGACCTACAGACTTAGATTGGACAGTTAGCTACAACTATCAACTCGATACAATAGCAAGGTTCTGGCAACATTCCAGCACAACCAGTTATTAATCCAAAGAATGTGAGAGTTATTACTTTGAGGAGTGGTACAGAGCTTCCAAATTCAACAAATGCTAGTAAAAAAATTGATCATGGTGCCAAAACAAATTCTGCCCCCAAACAGATTCATCTACCTTTTCCTTCTAGATCCATTCCTACAAAGAAAGTGGAGCTTGATTCTGATATGCTTGAGACTTTCAGGAGGGTGGAAGTCAACATTCCCCTCTTGGATGCCATCAAACAGATTCCAAAATATTCAAAGTTCTTGACGGATTTGTTCACCCACAATAGGAAGTTGAAGGGAAATGAGCAAGTGAAGATGGGCAAAAATGTTTCTGCACTTATATAGGGCAAAACTGTTGCTGCCATCCCACTATCCACCTTGCTGCAGAAGTGCAAATATCCTGACACTTTCATTGTCCCTTGCACCATTGGAGATTGTACTTTTACAGATGTCATGCTTGACCTTGGAGCCTCAATTAATGTCATGCCCACATCAGTTCACAGATCACTACATCTTGGTGATTTGAAACCCACTGGTGTTGTCATTAACTTAGCCAACAGGAGTGTTGCACTTCCACTTGGACTTATTGAAGATGTGCTGGTGTGAGTTAATGATTTGATTTTTCCTATAGATTTTTACATTTTGGATATGGAGAATGAGTCTTACAGCCATGGTTCCACATTGATCCAAGGAAGACTAATCTTTATGACAACCAGGACCAAAATTGATATGCATATAGGAACTCTTTCCACGAAGTTTGGTGATGCGTTGTCCAATTCAACATTTTTGAGGCCATGAGACATCCTGTAAAGAAGCATGTTGTCTTTCTTGTTGATATCATTAATGTTGCAGTAGATAGTATAGATTTACTTTCTGAATTTTTTGATTTTTTTGATTTTGATCTTGGTTCTTGCAATTGTACCTATGATGATGATTCTGCTAGTGTGTAGTATTTTTGTGGAGATTTCCTCTGCACTTCACTCTGATTGTGTCACAGGTACAGATACAGGTGTTGATTCTCCTATTTCTCTTCCCTCAGCCACCAATGTTTCCTTGCCTTCCACCATTCAGCCACTTTCCTTGAAGCTGAAGTCACTACCTGAGCACCTTAAATATGCATCTTTAGATGATGCTCAGAAGCTTCCAGTCATCATCTCTAGTAGCCTGTCACTTGAGCATGAAGAGAAGTTGTTGCATGTTTTGAGAGGCCACAAAAAGGCCATTGGATAGACACTTGTTGACCTTCCTGGAATAAATCCTTCCATTTGCATGCATCGGATACTCTTGGAGAATGATTCTAGGCCGGTGAGGCAGCCACAGAGGAGGCTAAATCCCACTATTCCTTATGTGGTGAAGAAGGAAGTGATGAAGTTACTAGTTGCAGGGGTCATCTATTTCATTTCAAATAGCACTTAGGTTTCACCTATCCAAGTAGTCCCTAAGAAGTCGGGTTTCACTGTTGTGAAAAACCAGGATAATGAGTTGATTCTGACTAGAGTAGCCAACAGTTGACGAGTTTGCATTGACTAGAGGAGACTTAATCAAGCAACTCGCATGGACCATTTCCTTCTCCCCTTCATTGACCAGGTTCTGGAGAGGTTGGCCGGTAAATCACATTATTGCTTTCTTAATGGTTTTTCAGGTCACATGTAGATTCTTTTTACACCGGAGGACCAACACAAGACCACATTCACCTGTCCATTTGGCACATTTGCCTACACTAGGATGCCTTTTGGCCTATGCAACGCACATGCTACCTTCCAAAGGTGCATGGTGAATATCTTTTCTAATTTATTAGAGAGTTGCATGGAAGTGTTTTTGGATGATTTCACTGTTTATGATTCCTCTTTTGATGCATGTTTAGATAGTCTCTCTAGAGTTCTTGATCGATGTATTGGGACTAACCTTGTTCTTAACTTTGAGAAATGTCATTTTATGGTACATGAAGGTATAGTCTAAGGGCATTTGGTCTCTGGTAGAGGTATTGAGGTTGATAAGGCCAAGATTGATGTTATTACTTCTCTACCTTACCCTGCTTCTGTGCGGGAAGTGCGTTCTTTTCTTGGACATGCAGGTTTTTATAGGAGATTCATCCAGGATTTCAACAAGATTGCACTGCCATTGTCCAAGCTTCTCCAAAAGGACGTAGACTTTATGTTTGACCAGCCTCGCAAACAGGCATTTGAGGAATTAAGGAAGAAGCTTACTACCTCTCCCATCATGCAGCCACCAGATTGGGAACTTCCCTTTGAGCTCATGTGTGATGCTTCTAATTATGCATTTGGGGTTGTGTTGTCACAGAGAGTTGATAAATGATCTCATGTCATTGCTTATGCTTCACGCACTTTAGATGCAGCCCAAGTTAACTACAACACCACTGAGAATGAGCTTTAGGCTATTGTTTTTGCTTTAGATAAATTCCTATCTTATTTGCTTTGTTCCCATATCACTGTCTTTATTGACCATGCAGCTTTGAAGTACCTGTTGAAGAAGCCTGATGCTAAATGTAGATTGATCAGGTGGATGCTTCTTCTTCAGGAGTTTGATATTGAGATTAAGGACAAGAGTGGTGCGGAAAACTTGGTTGTTGATCATTTGAGTAGGATTGAGGGACTTGTGGAATCCTTTCCTATTAGGGATAATTTCTCTTATGAGCATTTGATGCACTTGCATTCATCACATATTACACCTTGGTTTGCTGATAATGTGAATTTAATTGTTGCATTTGTTGTTTCGCCTCATGCATCTAGGTCTCAAATAGATAAACTTAAGAGTAATGCTAAATATTATGTGTGGGATGATCCTTATTTGTGGAGGTTTGGTAGTGATTAAGTGATCTGCAGGTGTGTGTTAGACATGAGATTTAGTCTATTCTTCAGTTTTGTCATGGCACACCTACCGCCTATCATTTTGGTCCTCAACAAACCACTAGAAGAGTATTAGACTATAGGTTCTATTAGTCTATCATGTTTAGAGATGCTTATCACTTTGCCACCACTTGTGAGCAATGTCAGAGAGCAGGAGGGATCATTACACGTAGGCGTGAGATGCCTCAGCAGCCCATTATTTTCTGTGAGGTTTTTGATGTGTGGGTATTGAAAACAATAGGAATACCCACAATAACCAAGAGGGGGGTGAATTGGTTAGAACTTGGTCTTTTAAAAATTACAAGATCAGAGTAAGGATCTTAGTCACTTTAAAACTAAGAAAGCTTTTATTCAATCAATTCACTCAGCTCAAGAATACAATGTCTCAAAAACAAAACTTGTTAAGTAATGATAAGGATACAAAGAACTAATGAACAAGATGGCTAAAAGAGATTAAGGAACAGAAAATCAACACAAGGATTTATACTGATTCACTTCTCAAGAGAAGCTACATCCAGTTTCTAATCAACACTAGATTAGAATTCCACTATTGTAAATTTCAGTTCTTACAAGCTTTATTGCAGTCACTCTTTATCAACCCTAGATAAAGACAAGAAATCTAAAACCCTATTAGACTTCAAGCAAACAAGAACCAGAGAACACTACTCTGTTCTTCCTAGAGAACACTCCTCTAGACAAGCCTCAAGAACAAATTTACACCAGCACCTTATTACAAAAATTGCAAAACAAATTTACACCCAAAGAGAATGGAGAGAAACAACTTGATGATCCAATATGTATGAATGCATGTGAGTTACCAATCAAGGTTGAATGAACAAATGAATTTCAGAACATGCTCTCCTATTCTTCTTTCAAGTTTCTTGCCCAAGAGATCATTCAAAAACTCATGAAGATTAATAAGAGGGATAAGAAGTTAGTAAACTCAGAAAAACACTTTCAATCTTGGTGAAGGCTTGTGTGTAATTAGAAATTCGAATTACTCAGGCTGGAAAATAAGTCAAGCCTCACTTCTATTTATAACAAAACTTTGTAACTAACTATAATCGATTAAACGCTCTCAATAATCGATTAAAACGCATAAGTAATCGATTAAGTTGTCATTTTAATCGATCAAAGTGTTCATATGTTTTGTCGTATTAATCGATTAAACCAGTAACACATCATTTTAGAACAAGAAATGGTAATCGATTAAAGCAGTGCAACAAGCTTTTCTAAGAACCTTGTGTAATCGATTACAATACATGGTAATCTATTATTGCAGTAGAACAAGCTTTTCAAAGAGTCTTATGTAATCGATTACAATGCATGGTAATCGATTAAAGCAGTGAAGCATGATTTTCTTTTAACACTAAATAATTGATTACAATAAATGGTAATCGATTAAATTGTTCTTCAAAGCTTTTTCAGTTTTGAAAATGAAGCAAATAATCGATTATATTGCTGTGTAATCGATTAAACCAGTGGCAATTGTATTTTTCCAAAAACATTGCTTCTTTGGTTCTTTTATCAAGGTTGCTTCAATTCTTTATGAAAACATTTAGGCACATGAATGATTAGATGCATGCAATGCATGGATCAACAAATTGACTTCTCTAAACACTCTATGGATTTACATTCTTCCAAGGCATTCCAAGGCATGTGAAAAAGCTCAAAACAATTCTTCAAGTCCTAAGCTTCAAGCTTCAAGATGCTCCCCCTATATCCAATAGGTATTGATTTTATGGGTCCATGTCCTGTTTCTCATGGTTTATTATATATTTTGCTTGCTGTTGATTATGTTTCTAGATGGGTTGAAGCTAAGGCCACCAGAACTAATGATTCTAAAGTTGTTGTGGATTTTGTGAGATCTAACATTTTTTGCAGGTTTGGTGTGCCTAGAGCCATTATCAAAAACTAGGGGAGCCATTTATGTAACAGGTCATTGGCATCCTTGCTTCAAAAGTATGGGGTTGTGCATAGTTGCTACAGCTTATCATCCCCAAACTAATGGGCAAGCAGAAGTTTTTAACAGAGAGATCAAGAAAGTGTTACAAAAGGTAGTGCAACCCAACAAGAAGGATTGGAGCAAGTTACTTGAAGATGCTCTATGGGCTCATAGGACCGCTTACCGAACACCTTTAGGGATGTCTCTGTTGGATATAGGGGGAGCAACTTGAAGCTTGAAGCAATGGAAGATTGTTTTGAGCTTTTCACATGCCTTGAAGAATGTAATGAAGTGTATAAAGAGGTCAATCTGTTGATCCTTGCATTGCATACACTTAATCATTTATATGCTTAAATGTTTTCATCAAAGAATTAAAGCAATTTTTGAAAAAGAACTCAATAGGCAATGTTTTTGGAAAAATACAATTATCACTGGCATAATCGATTACACTATGAATTAATCGATTATCTGCTTTGTTTTTAAAATTGGAAAAGCTTTGAAGAACAATTTAATCGATTACCATTGCTTGTAATCGATTACATAGTGTTAAAAGAAAAACATGCTTCACTGCTTTAATCGATTAACATTTCCTATAATCGATTACATAAGATTCTTAGAAAAGCTTGTTACACTGATTTAATAGATTACCATTTCTTGTAATTGATTACACAAGGCTTTTCAGGAATACATGTATCACTTCTTTAATCGATTACAGCTCGTTTTAATCGATTATTTTGCTTGTTGATCAAACCCAAAAATGCTATGAACACTTTAATCGATTAAGTGACAATTTAATCAATTACACAAGGCTTTTTAATCGATTATTTGGCGCGTTTAATCGATTACAGGCAGTTGAAAAAGTCTATTATAAATAGAAGTGAGGCTTGGCTTGGTTTTCTATCTGAATACTTCGAATTTTCTGAATACACACAAGCCATCACAAAGGTAGAAAGTGATTTTCTGGGTTAAGCTACTTCTTGTCCCACTCTTAATCTTCATG
>QARZ01038966.1:0-10529 GCA_013407115.1 Glycine latifolia
TGAGTGGAAGAAACTGGATGTAGCTTCATAGTGTTTGAAGTGAACCAGTATAAATTGCTTGTGTGTTGTTTCTGAATCTTTCTCATATTGATTGTATCTTGATTCGTTTGCTTGTATTGAAAAATAAGTTTTGATTCATTGAAGTCTATTGAGCTGAGTTGATTGATTGAATAAGGTTTCTTGGTTTTAAAATGTGATAAAGATCCTTTTAGAAACTCTGATTTGAACTAAAGAATTTTGATTTACCAAGGTCTAACCAATTCACCCCCCTCTTGGTTAAGTGTAAAGTATTCATATCATTTTCAGTTCTACTGATTACATGCAAATGATCACTACTATGCAATCGATTAAGTATTAGAATGGTTAGTTCCCAATAAGCATTAAAATAAGGAAGAAAAATAATTAAGATATAAAAATGAGAAATTCCATGAAGAAAAAGGAGAGAAGTACGTTTGGACAGTTACATCATAACCTCTAGACTAGAGGGACTAGCCACTCATGATCAGAGTAAAACTAGTAATCCTATAAAAAGTAAACATACACATACAAATAGGTAGGAACAATGATCACGGTTCATCCTAGCGGTGTTGTCCACGCTCTTTATCCCCAAAAGCACTGAAGGTTCTCTCAAATTCGTAAGAAGATAAAAGTAAGACTGGATTCCTTTTTTTTTTCAAAAGAGAAACACCTCTTTATGTAGCTCCCAAAAGATAATTGTTAGATTCAAGAAGCTGAAGACAAGGAATCAAGGTTGATAGAAGTGATTTGGTTTTGATATTTTTACATGCCCACTCAAATTTGATGGCATTTGTAAAATTGATTAAAGCTTGGTTCATTAAGATAAATCTTTATAACCCTCTGCATCTATTAAGTAATTCATGCATACATACATTCATACATAGGTTGATAATCATATTAGATTGTGCAAATGAATAGTACTGCATAAAGTGCATCTAAACAAGCATAAAATGATTTTACACTGTTTTAATCGATTACTTAACTAAAATAATCGATTACCAGCTTGTTTGAATTTCTGGAAAATGGTTTAAGAACAGTTTAATCGATTACCATTTCCTTGTAATCGATTAAATAGTCTTGACACAGATTTATGAACATTGGTGTAATCGATTATCTGAGTAAATAATCGATTACATAAGGCATCTGCATAATTCAGCACAGCAGGATGAACTGGTTTAATCGATTACCAAATAATCGTAATCGATTAAATAAGCCTTGTAGTGTTTTACACATATTCTGGCGTAATCGATTAATATGAATTATAATCAATTACCTCTGCTTGTGAAGTAAGTATGTCATTCTGGCGTAATCAATTACATGGTAAAATAATCGATTATTATGTTCGTTCAAGATTTCCAGAACTAAGATGAACAGTTTAATCGATTATCAGTGCAGAATAATCGATTACTGATGATAAAATAATCGATTACCATAACAAAATAATCGATTACAGTCTATTAAATCTATTTTTTTATAAATAGGAAAGTTGTGTCACTGAAATAAGTGAGATAAGAAAGAGAGCTTTCGTTCATATCAGAGTTTCTACATTCTCTAATTGTTCAAAAGAGTTTAAAAGTTCATTTTTAGAGAGTTGTTCAATTGAGTTAGATTCAACATGGATGCTTAGTCAAAGAACTCATTGTGTGTGATCATTCATGTAAATTGGTGATTCAAGAAGATTCAAGAAAGCATTTCATACATCATCTCAGGTTGTATAATTCGTTCATATCCTTTTTGCTGCAAGGAAACTGAGGTGATATCTTTCTTGGACTTTAAGCTTTAGTGTTTGTTGTTTTGTTTGTAATAGTTGTAATCTTTGTTGATTTTCCATATAACATTTGGGGTTCTTTAAAGCTATACTAGAAAGGGTTTTTCTAGGGGTTGAACAGAGAAGGGATCTCTGGTTCTAGGTCTTTTGAGAAATCTACGGAGTAGATTTTGAGTTTTGCCTAGGGTAGGTGAAAGAGACCTTGTTGATTGCTTGTAAAGAACTAAGATTTGTTATAGTGGAACTCTAACCTTGTTTGGGTTAGAAGATAAACTGGATGTAGCCTCCGGGGTTGAGAGGTGAACTAGTATAAACTTGTGTGCATTTAAGTTTAGGTTTATGTTTCATTGAATTCTTGAGATATTCGATTTGTGTATCATTCAAACTTTGATTTAGGACAAGAGTTAATTGATTAGTGAAGATAATTGTTTTCTAAATTGTTTTTGATCTAAGATACGATCCAAATAATTCTTCTGCTGTATATTGATTTGTAAGAAATTTTAAAAGAGGGCAAAAACCAATTCACCCCCCCTCTTGGTTTATTGGATTAGGTATTCATTGTATTTTCAATTGGTATCAAGAGCTGGTTCTTATAATTTGCTCAAGATCTTTTTCAAATCTTTGACAATGAATGCTAATCAAATAACATTCAAGGAGGGTGCTTCTTTGAATAGACCACCTTTGTTTGAAGGAGAACATTTTAGCTTTTGGAAAAACAGAATACAAATCTTTATCCAATCGAATGACCCGGGTGCATGGAATTGTATTGAGAAAGGTCCATACATTCCTACCAAAGTTGTTGATGGCAAATCAATACCAAAGTAATGGGATGAAATGTCTGAAATAGAAAAGAAATTAACTCAATATGATTTCAAGGCAAAGAATATGATAACTTCTGTTTTGTCTTTCGATGAATTTTTCAGGACGGTTAGGTGTAATAGCGCTAAGGAAATGTGGGAATTACTTGAAGTAACACATGAAGGAATAGATGATGTGAGAAAATCAAGGAAACACATTTTCATTCATGAATATGAAATGTTCAAAATGAGAGATGATGAGAACATCTCACAGCTCCAAACTAGGTTCACCCACATTGTGAATCACTTGCTTGGGCTAGGGAAAATCTTTGATGTAGAAGAACTGAATATCAAGATTCTCAAATGTCTTACAAGAGATTGGCAGCCTAAAGTCACAACTATTAAGGAATCAAAGGACCTATCAAAGATGTCCATGGCAGCTATGTTTGGTAAGCTTTTAGAATATGAACTTGAATTATCTCAATTAACTTATGGTGAAGATGCAGATAAAAAACACAAGAGTATAGCACTAAAAGCTGCATCTTCAAAGATTGAAAGAGAAGATGATTCAAGTGATGATTATGATGAAGATGAGAACATGAATCTCATAGTAAGGAAATTTACCAAATTTCTAAGGAAGAACAAAAACAAAAGGCAATCACAACAAAAGAAGAGAAATGAAAGCTTCAATAAAAATACCAACTCCTCCTCCATTACATGTTTTGAATGTGGAAAACAAGGTCACATAAAGGCAGAATGTCCTTCATTAGCAAAGAAACCATAAGCTGAAAAGAGACCAAAGAGGGATGGAAAACCAAGAAAAGCCTACATTGCTTGGGAGGATAATGAAACCACAAGTTCTGAATCCTCCTCAAAAAAAGAAGTTGAAGCTCATCTATGTCTTACATCTACTGTTTGTGAGGAAGAAGGAGAAACATCAAGCACAGAATCTGAGGTATATTCTGATTATGACAATGCAATTGATGCTTTTCATGAGATGCATAATGAAGCTCAAAAACTAGCAAAGGCAAACAACAAGCTTAAAGGTGACTTAAGATGGCATGTATCCAAACTTGCAGAATTGCAAGAAACACTTTGTAAATTGAATGAGGAACCTAAGCTTCTTTCAAGTTACAAGGAAAATGGATGTACATGCACCTTAGCCATCTCTAAGGTTGATAAATACAATGAATTGCATAAGGAATTTGATGAATATAAGCTGAGCAAAGAAAAAGAAAATTTGAAGTTGCAAACTGAAATTAGTGATTTAGTTGATTTGCTAAGAAAATTCTATAGAGGGAAATGTAACCTTGATGAATTGCTAAGTGTTCAAAAACATGCCGGTGATACTTATGGCTTGGGATATTGTTAGACTTTTGGCAAGCGTACCAATTGTCGTTGTAAGTTACAAAATTTATAAAAGTTCGTCTCCACAGGGACTTGTGCTACTCAGTTAATCCAAATAAAACTTAACAGTTTAATAGTTATGTACAACGAGTATGGTCGAAGTTTTGATGGTTTTACGGAAATAACGAAAGATTACGGAAGATGATAAAATGATTCTAAAATTAAAGAAAAGCGTAGGATTTAGATTTCATCATTCATACCTAGGTATCCAATTAAATAACCTCGAATTGATCCCTCGCAATCGAGTTCTAAGGATATTTACCAAATATCGATCCCTCGCATATAAAGTAAATAACCCAGCATTACAATCATAATCGCGTGCTTTTTCCAATCTAAACATTATGCTCTATTCCTAGCAACGTAACGTAAAGAGTAAAATTATTCAGTTCAAATTCTAAGAGTACTTCCCAGTTAATGTAACACCCCGTAGGCCTCCGGTGCGTTAACATTAATAATATCAGTTTAGTGCGCAATTATCATAAAATAGTATTCAGCGAAAGAGCAGAATCGTTTTTCTTTATTCATTATGTATGGAATATCAACCTGTGAAATCGTAATTATACAAAACACAATACAATCCCATGCTGATCCAGTTTCCCCATTCATATATCAAAACCAGACATCTTAATAATACAGGCAGATAACAGATATAAGACAATTATACTCAGGGGAAAGTCACATATCATATATAACAGGGTTCTGTACATGTACATATCAATGTCCATAGTCCACACCACACATACCGTGGTGGTACAAAAGAATATCAGCCCTCCATGAGGGAGTACAGAACTCTTCATCAAAATAAAAATAAAAGAGCCATCCAACTCCTAGCCTAGTCTCAACTGGGCCTCCTGCCCTGAGACTGCTCTTCTCTGCCAAAATCATCACCTGAAATCATGTAAGCCCCACACGGGGTGAGATAACATATCTCAGTAAGCTCAGGGTTCTTGGGAAATCATTCCCACCCTGGCCCACAGATTCACAACACATAAACAGGTATATAGGTCATATATGGCTCACTGGCCTCATCATAACATAAACATCATCACAAACAGATCTATGACAGGAGGCAGAGCTCCTCAATGCCTGGCGGAGCTCCTCAACGCCCACTGACGGAGCTCCTCAACGTCAGTGCCTGTCATAGTGTGGCAGAGCTCCTCAATGCCACGGGCGGAGCTCCTCAACGCCCAAAAATACCCGGCGGAGCTCCTCAACGCCGGTATGTATCTGTTGGCCAACAGTTCTGGCAGAGCTCCTCGATGCCAGGGACGGAGCTCCTCAACGTCCAGAATACCCGACGGAGCTCCTCAACATCGGTATTCTTCTATTGGCCAACAGATGTCCCAAGCACAGCACAAACATCAAATGCAAATGCATACAATCTCAATACAAGTAATGCCATAGCCAATGCATGCATCATGAATCATGACCAACACTCCCCAGGAGTGTGGTGTGCAACCAAAGCGGGAATTCTTCCCCAAGAAACACTGAACTTACCTGGTAAGGTCTCAGTCAGTAATTCCTTCCCAGGTCTGTGGCTCTTGCCACCAACAGTCTCAGAATCAAAGCCTAATCAAGGCACATGTAAACCTTATATTAAAATAAGCCCTCAGGCATACAATTCACCATACATAACATATCAGAAATCCCTTATCCTAGGGTTTAATCAATATCTGCCCACACAAGGCTTTTTCTCAGGCTCAACATAAGCATAACTAAGGCTCTGGCAACTCAACAGATAATCACAAGTGACCATTACACAGGTCACACAGATAACACAGAGCCAAAATTCAAAGTCATCAGGATTAAAAACTGAAAGCTAATCCTTCATCATTACATTGCCCTGAGTAAATTTCTCTACAGGACCCTGGGCTAATTCTAGCCCCATTACACTGTGGGTCACATTACTCAGGAAATCCCAAATTCCCAATTACCCAAAGGAACTTGAGTTTCTTACCTCTGTGGCGACTCAAACAGGCTGAAGGACAGCTTTCCCAAGCTCTGGTGTCCTTCCTAAGCCGCTGTTCTCAGCCAACTCAAGTCTTTGAGCTAATTCTTTGAGAAAGGATTTCTCACTCACAAGGGTTTTCAAAGAGAAGGAATGAAGGATTCAAGCTTTCTAGGTGATTCTCACAAGCTTATAGGTCATTGGGAGGTGTTTAGGCTAGTATATAAAGCACTAGGGAGCTTGGAACGTCCATTAATGGAGGTTGGAGGTCCAGGGAAGAAGAAAACCTTTTTCCCTCTCCATTTTCGCGTTCTGCCCTTTATATACTCAGCCTGCCCGAGCTCCCGCGCGATCCGCGCCACAATGGCGGTGCTTCTGGCGCTATCAGCGCCATCCCCGTGCCAACCGCGTGAACATTTCGAAACCTTTGGCGCTACCCGTGCCACCTCTGGCGCCGTCCGCGTGGAATTCCAGTGAGAAATGGTTTTCCAGGCCACTTGCCGCGCGATCCGCGCCACCCATGGCGCTATCCGCGTGAGCTGGAAAACTTTGGCGCCATCAGCGCCAGACCTGGCGCCATCCGCGCCACACCCTTAACAGGGTTTTCTGATGCGAATCCCCGCGCGATCGCGCGGGGAGGTATGGCACCAACCATGCCATAACTTAGGGTTATCACAGTTAAACTTAGAATCCAATTTCATGAAACTAGTGATCAAGTAGAATCAAGCATTAAGAATGGAATAAAATTACCAATAATAAATAGAAAAGACTTATGCATAAATAAATATTAAAAGAGATACTTAAAAGTAGAAGATTACATCCAATCCTTAAGAGAAACTAACCAAGCATGGAGAGAACCTCCTTAAGAGAAGAATTGATGAAGGGCCCCATCACCGCTTATTTTCGGCAGAGTCTCCACACTAAATCTCACTTCTCTCACTTTTCTAATCTACCTACTACTAATATTTACTACAAAAAACTAAGAAAAAGCTTAGAAGAAGCAAGGAGGAGAAGAGATTTGAGTTGGAATGAATGTATGAGCCTTGGGGGTGCTTGGGTATTTATAGGGGCTGATCTGCTCGGGTTTGGTCGCCCAAGCAACCATTTTATTAATGTTTCACTCGCCCAGGCGAGTTAATGGCCCAATTACACGTCCACTTGGCCACTTGGAGGCCCATTTGCATGTGCAGCTCGCCCAAGCGACTAGATAACACTAGATTCACTCGCCCAAGCGAGTTAAAGGCACCTTCTGGAGAATTCTTTTTGGGCCTTGGGCCTGTTTTGCTTGATGCACCTCCCAGGTTTGCTTTATGATCCCTATTTGCTTGCTTTTTGTTTTCGGAAGCCCCGGAAATCCTCAGAATCTATCAAAATACAAAACATGTTGGATTAATCTTCCGAAATATGACGAATGACATGTATACAAGCAATAGGAGCTATTTAACTAGGTTTAGGGTAAATTTATGATAAAAGCTTATGAAATCAAAGGAAAAGTGCCTTTATTTAAAACATGATTTTAACTGAATTAGGACACTTATCAGATATAAACATGGTACCAAGAATAAAGGCAAAACTATTTTTGTACCTCCAAGACATAAATATCATAGGCAATACAATCAACCAATTGCTTTTCATAAATATGCTCATGCTAAATCATTTAAATCTCCTACTTGCAATTATTGTATGTTGAAAGGTCATACATCATATAAATGCTTTGCTAGAAGATTTTATGTTCCTAATGGTGATTGCATATGGATTAAAAAAGGAAAGAAGGCAACTAACCCCTTTGGACCCAACTTAAATTGGGTACCACTTGTCTCTTCTTAATTTGACTTGTGCAGATGTGTCTTAGAGCTAAATCATCAATGTGGTATCTAGATAGTGGATGCTCTAGACATATAACAGGGGACATATCCATGCTTACAAATGTAATACTCAAACAAGGAGGATATGTGACTTATGGAGACAACAAGGGCAGAATCCTTGGACAAGGAAACATTGGGGACATCATAACCACAAAAATCAAGGATGTACTCTATGTAGAATAGCTGAAACACAATCTTCTTAGCATAAGTCAATTGTGTGACAAAGGCTTTAAAGTCAACTTCAACAATGAAACTTGCTTGATTCATGAAGGCAAAACAGGAAAAATTGCACATGTTGGCAAAAGGAAGGGTAACATTTATGTTCTATCCATTGATCATGCATTCATACATAAGACAAATTGCTTGATGAGTAAAGTGAATGAAACATGGCTATGGCATAGAAGAACATCACATATAAACATCCATCATCTCAATATACTAATAAGGAAGGATCTAGTTATCGGTTTACCTAAGCTCAAGTTTGAAAAGGATAGAATTTGTGAAGCTTGTCAAAGAGGTTAACAAACTAAAAACTCTTTTCAAAGTAAGAATGTAATCTCTACTTCTAGACCTCTTGAGTTACTTCACATGGATCTATTTGGACCTTCAAGAACTATGAGCATAGAGGGAAACCATTATGGACGTGTAATTGTAGATGATTATTCTAGATACACTTGGACATTATTCATTAAGTCTAAAAGCTAAGCATTCACAACTTTTAAGAAACTTGCCAAAGTTATTCAAAATGAGAAAGGGTGTAACATTGTTTCAATTAGGAGTGACCATGGTGGTGAATTCCAAAATGAGAATTTTGAAAAGTTTTGTGAAGATTTTGGAATTAACCATAATTTTTCAGCTCTAAGAACACCTCAACAAAATGGTGTTGTGGAGAGGAAAAACAGATCACTAGAAGAAGGAGCAAGAACTCTTCTAAATGAAACAAAGTTACCTAAGCATTTTTGGGCCGATGCGGTGAGTACCGTTTGCTACACCTTGAATAGGATTCTCATAAGGCCTATTTTGAAGAAAGCTCCTTATGAAATCTATAAAGGAAGAAAGACAAACATATCTCACTTTAAAGCATTTGGCTGTAAGTGCTTTGTTTTAAATAATGGAAAAGACAATCTTGGAAAATTTGACTCAAAAGCTGATGAAGCTATCTTTCTTGGTTATTCCTTGCAAAGTAAGGCTTATAGAGTGTTTAATAAAAGAACCTTGTGTGTTGAAGAATCTGTGCATATTGTTTGTGATGAAAATAACCCTTCTTTGGAAGAAGCTTTAAGTGACAATGATGCAGAAAACAAGGAAGAAAGACAACAGCCTATTCAAGACAACAAGCAAGAAGAAGATGAAGCACAATTAGAAATGAATCAAGATGCAGCTACACCTAAACACAAGGATTGGAGGACCACAAGGGATCTATCATTAGATAATATCATCGGTGAAGTATCAAAGGGAGTGTCTACTAGATCTTTCTTAAGAAATCTTTGTTGTTCAATGGCTTTTGTATCACAAATAGAACCAACTAACATTGGACAAGCTCTATTAGATGAACATTGGTTAAATGCAATGCATGAGGAGTTAAATCAATTTAAAAGAAACAATGTTTGGGAATTAGTACCTAGACCATCCACTCACACACCTATTGGCACTAAATGGGTATTTAGAAATAAGTTGGATGAAAGTAGCATCATAATAAGAAACAAGGCTAGATTGGTTGCTAAGGGTTACAACCAAGAGGAAGGCATTGATTATGATGAGACTTATGCTCCGGTTGCTAGATTAGAAGCAATAAGATTACTTCTTGCATATGCATGTATATTAGATTTTAAATTGTTTCAAATAGATGTCAAAAGTGCATTTCTCAATGGTTTTATTGATGAAGAAATATATGTTGACCAACCTCCCGGTTTTGTAGATCATCAATATCCTAACCATGTGTATAGGTTGAGAAAAACTTTATAAGGACTGAAACAAGCTCCAAGATCTTGGTATGAGAGGTTGAGTAAGTTTTTACTTGATCAATCATTTACAAGAGGAGAAGTAGATAAGACATTGTTCATCAAAAGAAAAGATAAAGATATTCTTATTGTACAAATTTATGTTGATGATATCATCTTTGGTTCTACTAACCATTCTTTGTGCAAGGAATTTTCAGCTAATATGCAGAAAGAATTTGAGATGTCTATGATGGGAGAACTCACCTTCTCTCTAGGATTGCAAGTCAAGCAAATGAGAAATGGAACATTCCTTAGTCAATCAAAGTATTGTATTGAAATGTTAAAGAAATTTGACTTGGAAAGTTGTAAAGCAGCAGTTACACCAATGGCAACCTCTACATATCTAGATTCAGATGAAACTGGAAAAAATGTTGAAGAATCCAAGTATAGAGGAATGATAGGATCATTGCTTTATCTCACAGCAAGCAGACCGGATATTATGCTTAGTATTTGCTTGTGTGCAAGATATCAAGCTAATCCTAAGAAGTCTCATTTAACAGCAGTTAAAAGGATCTTCAAGTACCTAAAGTCTACACCAAAAGTGGGACTTTGGTATCCAAAAGGTACAAATATCAGCTTAATAGGATTCTCTGATTCTGATTTTGCAGGATGCAAGTTGGATCGTAAAAGCACAAGTGGCACTTGTCATTTATTGGGAAGCTCTTTAATTTCCTGGCATTGCAAGAAACAATCATGTGTAGCATTGTCAACAGCTGAAGCAGAATA
>QARZ01038967.1:10290-23130 GCA_013407115.1 Glycine latifolia
TTCCTAATGGTTGAAAGCATAGGTTTTGATATAAAATTTACATGAAAATGATTTCTACAACTTTTGGACACTATAAAACTAGTTTTGTGAACTTTATGATTGAAGTGCAGGGAAGTTTTGGGTTAGGGCCAAATGGCAGTTGATTTAGGAAATTTCGAGTCCAAAATTGAGTTCCTTTCATTTGGAAACCTTGAGAAGCATACATGATTTGTACTAATGGGATTCCTATATCAATGGGGAAAGTTGATTTCAAAGTAAGTAAATTAAGCGCAATTCTAAATGAGAATGTGCCATAAATGTGTAGAAATGCATGGAATGAATGATTTAAGCTATGGATTGAATTTTTTTCTTTAATTGAGACTTTATTATGTGGAAGTATGAAAATTTTTATGTTAATTGTTGTAAGACCATGTGAGAGTGACCACTTGTCAAGGCATGTTGGCTGTTATGAAATGAGTTAATGATGTTGATTATGAATTGTTGCACTTCGGGATTGGGCCCAGGGGTGTTCGACCCTCAGAAAATTTTATTTTAATGTCTTACAATGATTTAGTTATTGCATATGTGGGGATGAGTGATTTGGTAAAGTGGTCATTTCCACATGAATGTCTTCCAATCGTCATCCATATGTTGCGTTAGACCATGAAGGCCTTGGAGAATTGTGGTAGTGTTTGGCCCATGAATAAGAATTATGTGAGAGTAGAACTTGGGATTAGCACATTGTGAGTGATGCATGTTAGTATGCCGCACATGGTGGTTGTCTAGGTTATATGTGGGACTTAATGTCTGTGTGTGTGGTTTTCAAAGTGATGGCGTACACACTCCCTTACTACCATTTTTAGGATCCAATGTGGAGCACACCGTTGAATCCGCTATTCTTCATTGAGGCCATCAAGACACGGTGGAAACAAGTGATAAGCTCCATGTGGACCATTTCTACGGGTTCCAGTGTTGTAGTCATGCACTGGTAGATGTACTAGGATGCAGACACCATATAAGTGGCTTGTATGTTTGGTGGACCCATCCCACACCACCATATTATTGCTTCGTCATGCCCGTGCCAAATGCTATTATTCCTTTCGAGTCACATTCACCGTGGGTAGACAATGTGATGTCCTCTTCTGGATCTGACTCCTCATCTGAGGACATTGAGGCCATTTCCCCTACTCTGAGTCTCCCCGATGGGTGTTTCCTAAGTCTTATTACTACTTGGGATAGACTTGGTGGATCTTGTGTCGGAGGACGAGGAAGAGGGGTATCTTTTGAGGAGGATCCATCGATGGATGAGAAGGACCCCATCATGGAGCTGAAGTTTATGGAAGAGAATTCTTTGCAGGATTCTTCTGAGGAGTCTTATTAGAAGGCTTCTTACATTTGACTATTGATTCTTTTTGTGGATACAACTAACTTTGGGATTAGGTATAGGTGATTGCTCTAGGTCTTAGGTTTTTGCTCTTATGCATATTTTGAGATGGGTAGACCTAGGCTTAGACCTTTTGTATTTAATCAGTTATTACTACTTTACATTACTTTACTTATTTGGGGTTGTATATGTTACTCCCTGGTTTCATTAAGACGCATTATATTGTTCTACTCTTTATGAACATGACACTTATATATTTATATTTGGTGGCCATAGAGGTTCACCCATTTATCTTCATCTATTTTTTGAGCATGTATTGTTTATTCACGTTTCCTTTTATTCACTGATCTGAATTTTTGACGTGTTCAAAGGTTGCTACATTTTATTATGCACATTTTAAGATTATGTGATGTCTTACAAAAATGGATTTGAAAATTTTTATTTTTGCCAAAATTTTCACTATATTTTTTAATCTTTTGAGTTAACCTTAATAATAACTGAGGACTATCTTTTTGTTAAGTTAATCAACAGGTTATTTGTAAAGGTTATACTCAAAGGTGTTACAAAAGTAAGGCCATGCAACAACACATCCTTGCATAAGAGTGAGCTAGAATAACCAAGTATATATTAAGCACTATTTAATTATCACTAAAATTTTAATATACAACAATGTAAAAATGAGTTTATCCAAAATTTGACAACCCCTCTTTCTTTAGCAATAAATTCAACTCTCACGATGCTGTTTTATCTAACTTACAATGTTAACTAAAAAGAAAATATTTCCTAATCTTTTATTGAGGGAAATTCAATTCTATCCAATTGATTGAAATAAAAGGTTGTCAGATGTTTCTAAAAATATCTACAAGTAAAAAAAAGAAAATGATGATGATAATAAGCCATAAGATACACACAAATGAATGCATTTGATGAAAGGAAAGTTTTTAATCCAAAGTTTACTTTTTCCTCTCCCATGGACAAACATAAAGATCAACAAAATAATTCCCTCCAAAGACACCTACTGCTTCTTATTTGCTCCCACAAATGAAGGTTCGCGATCATCATAGGTACCAACCACACGGTACAAAACTGCAAGGGTGAGTTTATTGTAAACATCAATAAATATTAGATAACCATAATTAGAAAGAAGACAATAACAAACCATCACAATCATTCTCAATATATATCCATCAACAATTATTCTCAGAATGATGCATGCACCTGACTCAACTCTAAAATGCAATGTGGTATCATTCCTCAGGAAATAACCTAAGTGTGTCCACATGACACTCTCACTTAGCAAAACTAGGCAGCAACTTTCAAGGTCACCCTGTCGTGTACATGCAACTCCCCCCTTCTTGATTAGCATGATTCTCAAGGGAGTTCTAAACCGAGTGATATGCCCCCATGTATGAGCATTTTCCCTAATGAACCACATGTACTTATTGACAAAGTTTATACTATTTTCATGCAATTATGAAATATGAAACATGGGCACCATCAATGCACTGACCGTGGATAATTAAAAATTCTAGGCAATTGCATTCCCTTTAAAGGGATGCTTGAAATTTTTAAAGTAATCCCCTTTCCTCTCTAGGGATATCCAATAGGTCACTGCACCCCGAAGTATATACATAGTATACATCCATCACGATGACATCATTAACATTAACATCATCTAATCTCAAGGTCATCATCAACATCATCTCATCTCAATGTCATCATCGACATCAATATCATCTCATCTGAATGTCATCATCAACATCAATATCGTCTCATCTCAATGTAATCATCAACATCAATGTCATCTCATCTCAAAGTGATGGAGGTTCATGGCAAGCTAAAGGTCTAGAATGAGAGCTTGAAGCACTTCCTTTGGTGAGCTCTAAAGGACCAATGACAAGAGCTAGGACTCAAGTCCAATTTAATTCAATAAATTCCAGCACTTCTTAAAAGAAATTCAATACAAACATTTGTAAATAGTTTTCCCACTACTTTAATCGAATAAATGGCATATGTAATCGATTATTTCAAGATTGAACTTCTTTAATCGATTATTTCATGTCTTAACTGCTTTAATCGATTACGAGACATCTGTAATTGATTACATAAGCCTGAAAAGGGTAAATAACTCTGTTTTAATCGATTACAAGTGCGAATTAATCGATTATTTCAGTCTAAAACTGCACTGCACATGATTGGGAAGCCAAGAGTCACTTTGGGAAAGCTTGCACTTCAAGCTTCATTTAGGCTTCATTTCAATTTGCATTTTCCTTACATTTAGTGACATTTAGCTTGTAATTTCGTGGCCTATATAAGGTGCCAAAACTGAATGTAACTAACTTTGGTTCATTAATACAATTCTGAAAATTGTTGTGAGAGTTTCTCTCTTTTTCTTGTTCAAGAACTTCTTGAGTCTTATCAATGGCTTCCCAATGCTATTGTGGTGATTCTTCCTAGACTTATTGGAGAGATTCTCCATGGTGTCTTCACCTTCATCCCTAACCTTTCTTCCATCTTCCATTTCTGCAATTACAAACTTCTAAACAGCCCCAATTTCAAGAAGTTCTGGAAACTTGTGTGTTCTTGAGATTTGCTTGAAGAATGAGTTCTATTGCAAGGTAGATTTGGGAAAACTTAATGGCTACGGGTTCAGCTATTACATCACAAAGTCATCATCAACATCAACATCATCTCATCTCAATATCATCATCAACATCAACACCATCTCATTTCAATATCATCAAAATCAACATCATCTCATTTCAATATCATCAACATCAACATCACCTCATTTCAATATCATAATCATCACACACAATCGCATTCCACATAAATACATATAAATTCATGCCTAAGATTGACATTTGCCAGGTTTTCAAACAACACAAATCTCTTACAGTAATTGGGTTCCCTAACCCCAACTATGGTATCAAAAGATGTAAAAAAATAATAAACTCCCCTCAGGTTCACATCCTTGGGTCCAAATGTAGATCTCTCGAAGACACCACGAAAAAAAGGGTTGAGAGCTCTGTTCCCTACCGAATCCTCAAAGTGGGTTTTGAAGATTTCGCTCCGATTAAAGTGTTTGTCTCTATCTGGTGGTTTGATGGCAACCAACGACAGAGAGAGAGGTAAAAAATATGATACCCACAAATGAATGATGTTGAATTAAGGAAACAATTAAAACCAAACCTTTGTTTTTGGTCTCTTATAGATTTAGATAAATGAATAAAAATTCAAAGCTTCCCTTTACGTATCCCAACAATTGAGATGAATGAAGAAAAGTCAAAAGATTCCTTTTCCTCTGCAAAAAATTGAGATGATTGAAGAAAAGATTTTATTCAAAAGCTTCCATATTCCTATCCACAGACTGAGAAATACTGTGGGGCATGGAGTTGTTGCAGTTTGTTTAGGCGATCCTAATGTTGGATTCTAACTAAAATTAACCTTCCCATGAAAAATAAAAGAAATAAATTATGATTTTTATACGCAAGGTTGATGAAATTCTCTCATCCTTTCATTCTTTCGTGATGCATCATAAACCTGAAAAATAGCAATTAGAGAGAGTGAAAAATTAAAAACTGACAAACTTACTTGAGTAAAAGAGAAATATTCTTTACAGTCCCAGAAACATAATGACACGAATTGTTCATAGTAGTAGAAACCTGCAATAGAGCCCGTTAACCCTAATTTAAAATTACTAACACTAATAAAAAAACCATCATCACTTCATATCATTCCTTAGCCAATTGCAAATTGTGGCAGAGTAGCACTATGCTTTTTTTCATCAACACGAATTATCCCTATAAACCTGTCCAAGATTGGTACCTTCAAGCTCCTTCAAATGGGGCCATACTCAAGCACAACCGAAACGGTCATGTTCCCTTTGGTTGCACCACCAATGTATAACACCAAAGTCTTCTGCATTCCAATCAAACTTGTCTCACACTTGACTTTAAAATCCTTCACAATTGCCTTCCAATAACCATTATTCGTCTCTCTGTTCAACTGATGCCCATTTGGATACTTTTGGCCTTGTGGATAGAAGAAGAACCAATTTGAATCCTTGGTATGTATCATTGATAAACATAAAAATACACAATCCAATAAATAATATTTGATCAAATGAAATCAAAGCAAAACTAGTGTTACTCAGCAATAACGACGAAGAAGTCACCCTTGGTGAGATCAAAGAAGATGCCACCGACAAACACATAAGAGAAATCTTTATACTTGATGTAAATCAATCCAGAGTGATTAGAAACGATGTTGGCATCGGTAACCAAAAAGAGGAACAACAAAAAGGTTAAATGGATGAAGACAATTTCACTAACCACTTGCAATCTTCACTACTAGAAAATCACGTATTAGCGATACAAATTATTGGTCATAGACTAAAGCGATTTAACCCTAATCAAAATATTCGTCATTTGCACAAAACAACGACCATTGTTGCAACAAAATTTTTTAGTGGCAATATTTATTGGTTCTAATGCGATCACAATTTGATGTAAATATTGAAAATTGTTTTATAGAAATTCTAGCGATTAATTTTGAGCCCTAATTGTAATGACCCGCCTCGTTACTACTATATCACTAACTCTTAATCACGCCATTAACACATTTAACTTGAAAATCACTTTAATTTGATTGTAGAAACCGTAGTAAATTTTTTTCGAGCACATAATAATCATCATCATAAAGTAAACACATAAATAAGATACATATGAGACATCTCAAGCACATATATATACAAAACGTGGTTTAGTTTTGGGTACAATCAACCATGTCTAAAAGTATGAAGTATTTTACAAAGGAAACAATAAATTAAACGTCAGGGGTGTGATTAGCAAAACATTGGGTGTGACTAGCAAAACATAACTCATGTCTGGGATCTAGTCCATCGACATCCCGACCACTCGGCGGCTCCTACCAAAGATGGTCATCTTCCAAAACCTATTGCTGCCTGTCTGCTCACACGAACCCAGTTCACGATCATCGCAAGTACCAAACCACACGGTACAACAAAGCAAATGTGAGTTTATCATATAAAATAACAAGCAACAGATAGCATCAGTTAAGGAAGACAATTCAAATATCACAATATCACTATAATGACCCTGTGATATATCCGAGTTCGTGTGACGGGGTTGTATATTAGAACTCAGATAAGAGGTGGGTGTAGATAGCACTTTTTCAAATCCGGGATCGTGTTGTATGTTAGTTTTTATAGGAAGACCGGGTTATTGTCACGTAAGTGGTGTATATACATAACACTTTTGGGAAAAAATTCTGCTATATAGAAAGGAACTCGGACAAGGAAGGGAAGAGTGACCGGGTAGCTATCTTGGCAGAGCTTGTATATTCCTTTTCTTTGAGGTCCGAGTTATGATCTCGGATGAGCTCAGAGGAGCTCGTATTTATTTGACTTGTAAGAGCTACCGGGTAGAGAGACCGGTAGAGCTCGCAACTCGTTTTCGATAGAGTTACCGAGTTAGTGATCCTGGAAGTGGTTGGGAGGAACCTTGGACTTGTGAAGTACCAAGGTAGGAACTCGGATGAGGTCGGAATAGGTTGGATTAGGTCGGATGAGGTCAGAGGAGGATGGAACATTGGACGTACTATAGTACCAGGGGCAGGATCTTATGCAATCGATTACATAAGTATTGTAAGCGATTAAAACAATCAGTATTTGTTGTTTAACCCAGACTTAGCCTAGTGACACGTGTTGATTCTTTGCTTGATGTTTTGACACGGGAAGATCCTCATATTACAATATGACGTGTGTCAATTTTTAGGATATTTAAGATATGCACGAGTGATATATTTCAGTAATAACCTTATTTCCACCGCCTTTGCTAAAACACTTTCTCTCTCTTATTCCATTTTCCTCCATTGTTAAAAGTAAGAAAAGCTTCATAGTTACTTATTCCTTGAACTAAACACCTTTACAACCAACGTGAGGATTAAAGAGAATCACCTTATAAACTAGTTTCCACCCTTTGTTAGTTGTGAAAACCATCAGACGAGGAGATCATTTTTCCAAAGAAAATGCAAAGTTTCAACCTTTAAGGACATTCAAGCTTTTAGAAGTTGTCCACAAGCCTTCCTTGACATATTTAAGGGCTTGATAAAGAAGATATCAGTGGTTGTAAACACGAGACTAAGAAGGCCGGTGCTGTGATCAAAGAAGGTAAGCTCTCCGTTCTTGGGAGTTTGTTCCCTTGATTGTGTTCCACCATACTCCTGGGGGTGATGGTTGTTGGATGTCATGGTGCGTCTATTTACATTGTCTGTTATTGCTTTTTGATTGAAAACATACATGTAATGGAGATATGCACTGATTGTATAATTTGTATATCCTGATATACATTTGTGCACGTCTGTGATGGAATGACATATTGGTGGAATTAACATGTGGAGTCTGTGGTCTGGGATCTCAGGCCGGGATACGTGATTGTGCAGGAAAGGTGCACTAGAAGATATACAAAAGTGCACAATATGTGTACTGGCTGTCTAACTTGTATATCTGATATGCAATTGTGCATGATATATGCACTGGTTGGCTAAGTTGCATATCTGTGCTGGAATGGCACATTGGTGTGATTATGTACATATGTTGCTTTATTAAAAGGTCGGATTGGCCATGTTAATTGCAATGCCAATGTAAATGCTATGTACTGTGGAAGTGGACTAAGGGGAGGTGAGACTCCAAGAACCCTGAGTTTACTGAGATTGTATCTCACCCCGGTTGGGGATTATATTTTATTGTAGGTAAAAGCCAGCGAGCTGAGGACAAGGTCTAGGGCAAGAGACCCTAGTAGGGGTCATTCGGTGGATCTCTTTTGGGAGGCCAGGTAGGCTAAGGCTGGGTTCGAGGGAGCGAAGATCAGAAGGGGGTTTTGAGTTAGCCTATTGGCTCAATTTTGTTGTATATTTTGTAACCCGGTATGGGTTTTGTACTATATGTACTTTGTGGAACTGTACCCGGGTGCTAGGTTGTATACAAAATTCCATACATAATGTTTTGTGATATTGTTAGACGTCTTATTTGTTTTAATGCTTCCGTGTTTACTTATTACGTTAAGTTATTGCTGCACTTATGACCATAATATAATGTTAATGAATCGGATGCATATGGGGTCGTTACAATCACAACCATAACTCATCATTCCATCACACAGCCAACATGGACAATCAATCCATAAACATTCCACAAAATCAACTTATATTTCCTAGCATGATGCATGTTCCTGCCATTCTCTCAACATGCAATGTGGTACCATCACGGAAATAGCCCATCCATGTGGTCTCGATGATGCAGTAGCTTGTTAGGGTCACTCTGTCATGCACAGGTCGCTCCCCCCCGGTAGTGATCAGCATCCAAGTGTCAGAAAGAGTACCCAACAGACGTGGCCCCCTAGTACTCCAGTACCCTACAGCCAATCATCTTATTTCCGTCGTGCAAATGTAGTATGTCACATGGGCACCGTCAATGTACGACCCGCCAGGAATGAACTCTTTCTGGGTAGGATAATGCCATACACCCCTGTGTACATATGCACTGCCCCAAACGAGGGCATCATCGATGCACTGACCATGGTCCTTGCAAGGTTAACCACCCAGTCCCGGCATCTCACCTGTCTATACATACCATATCACCATGGCACCATCAATGTATGAACCGCCAGGAATGAACTCTTCCTAGGTAGGATAACGTCATACACCTCTGTGGGTATCTATGTATATCCAATCCACCATGCATACCATATCACCACGGCACCATCAATGTATGACCCACCAGGAACAAACCCTTCCTGGGTACGATAACGTCATACACCCCTGTGGGTATCTATGTATAACCACCTGCATTTGATAACCATGGGCACCATTAATGCACGGCCCGACCCGGGATCAAATATGTTCTGGCTAGGATACTACCATGCACCCCCCATGGTATCAATGCACATAATCATCTCATGAACCAGCCTTCCAAGGTTTCAACATAACCATATAGGTTCATACATACTCATCAATAGTACATAATCATAAACTAGAGAACTGGTGTGAAGTATTGAGTGTCCGGGTTGGCACTTGGATATAATCACTATGATTATGAGGTAACAACCCGAACAAGGGTGGACAAGGTTAGACCATATACTTTCAAGACATCAAAGACAGACTCAACATTATGCAAACGATTACATAAGCATTCGTAATTGATTTAAAATAGACAACACTAGCCCGACAGCTCCAAGGAAAGAAACGAGCTCAGCAGCTTTAAGGAAGGGAACGGGTGTGGGAAAGAAACCCGAGCTCTCTCTAAGTTTGACATCTCGAGAGAAGGAACGAACCCGAAAAAGGACACAAGGTCAACCGAGTAGGGAACCCAGTCGCTCTTTTATTGAGAAGACACGAGCTCATCCGAGTAGAGGATCTGATGGCTCTTATACCGACAAAGCACGAGTTCATCCAAGTTAGGGAACTTGACGGTTCTTTTCCCAAGAAGGCACGAGCTCCTCCGGGTAAGGAACCTGATGGCTCTTCTCCCAAAAAGATACAAGCTCATCCGAGTTAGGGAACTCAATGGCTCTTTTCCCGAGAAGGCACAAGCTCATCCATGTTAGAGAACTCGATGGCTCTTTTCCCGAGAACGTACGACTCAATAGCTCTAAAGGGAGAATAACAGACCCCGGGTAGGGAACCCGATATATCTAAAGAAAAAAGCTTAACAATTCTAAGGGAACAACCCCGGGTAAGGAACCCGGTATAAAGACATCCGCCAACAAAAGACTACCAAGAGTCATGTCCTGCATATACGTATACATGCTACATAAAGAGTTCAGCTCGGCATCCCTAACTCGATATCCGACACCTCCACAAACACTACTAAAAAGTGTCTTGGGAGTTTTTCAGCATCAAATGCCAACTTCACACACATGCACAGGGAGTTCTTACAACATCAACTCCCTCACAAAATACCATCGACTCTTTGTTCCAGAACACCATTAAACATCAACACACAAGAACTACACATCACATCCCATTCATTAGAAGACAGTTTTACTAAGAAAACAACACACAATAGGGACATGCTGTCATCTTCATAGTCATACTCCCTAGTCCCCAACTATGGTATCTAAAGCTGTTATTAAACACGATAACCTCCCGTTACCTAACCAGGAGGTTGTTCTATAGTCTAGCGGTGCTGGAACTTTATCCTCTGAAGCGTGAGCGTGTCCGTTTTCTTTCAAACCTCAAGAAAGATGTTCATCGGCTTCTGCTTTGATCACGAGGTTCCTCTTAATGTGGGGCTCTCTATGGTAGCTACGGTGGTCCTTGGGGGTTGAAGGTGATACAGAAGGGCTGAGGAAGAAAGGTCTCTCTGGGTGTGGGTAAGCTAAGAGAGAAAAGAGAGAAAGACGCAAAGAAGAAAATAAGTGAGCTTCCGCTACACACTCTGATGCCTATATACATAGCTTGACAAGACATGTCCCCTTTACATGCATGCATAGCAACCATAGACCAACTAAGTTGACTTTAGCCTAACATCGATCAAACACACATACCAATACACAAAGCACTCAAAACAGTAATTACCAAAGTAAATCAGATAATCAAGCAACATAACACACATCAAGCATCCACTTAGCAACTCGAAATTTCAGGGTGTTACACTAATCTTCAATAACACAGAGATTGATGCATTTTAGTCTCTAATAGTTTCAATGATGTCAGAAATAACACTAATTTTTTCTCTTTCATTGGTTAGCAACACATTTCTATTTCTTAGCGATCAAATCAGTTTTCGGCACTATGTTACTCAAAATAAATTTCAAATAGCCATCGAAATGGATTTCCATCTCAAGAAGGCTTTCAGAACATACTATTTTTGCGACCAAAATTTATTCATTCCCCATTTTTATGTTAACATTCCATTATTTCTAATATTTAATTATTAATATTAATAACATTGTAAGTATTTTCTTACATTTTTTAGAAGTTGTAATATAAATATGTCTTACAACATAGTTTTTTTTTCTTCTTTTAAAATAAATACGCTTTACATGCTAACATCTCAATAGTGGTAAAAAAAATGCTATTTAAACCTCTTTGAGTTCAAAAGGTGATGCATTTTCAAATTAGAAGGACTGAAATGGGTTCGTGATGAGAGGTGTGCTTGAATACACATGAGTTGTGATGTTTGTGTTCATCGTTTATTTCTTATTGTGGGAATCGAGGAAAGGGAAACCTTCTACGATAGGGTTTTACGTTATCAAAAATGACGAAATGATATCGAAACGAGATGCACGCGATTAAGGATTTATGTATGTAATGTATCCTTAACTTTAACTTTTTACAAATTAAACTCTGATATTATTCAGTGCTAAGGTTACATAATTTAGTAATATAAGAAGGAAAGTGATAATATCCTATAGGGTATTACACTTAACACCTCCTAAAATTTTTATCACTCATCTGATCTATTACCCATAACAAAAAAATACAGTTAAACAAATTAAAATATTCATATAAAATTTTCACCTAAACTTCAAGTGCTTAAATAGTAAATTCTACTAACCTAAAGCTTTATATTACATCAGATAGTCTTAAGCAAATTTCTAACTTATAAATTTGATATACTAATATCATCATATTAAACAATATTTTGCTAACTAAGAAAACTTGCTACCTCAAGAAAGAATTATTAATCTTCTCCTCCTCATATGTTAAACCCTCACAATTATACACTTGTTTGATCTAATTTAAGGTAACTCTGAATAAGTTTACTCGTGTAACCATTTCATTGTATTAGGTGATTCAATTCGCCTATGCAAATTATCCATTGAGTCTTTTACTATATATTAACAGTTATTACCATAGTGTATTAGTAAATAATAAATGAAGTGAATGTGTTTTCATGTTCTACACTTATATATGATTCCTTGACACATTCTATGTTTTAAACTTGGGTGTGAATTTGGGACATATTACAAGCTAATTAGTAATATGAATAAAGAAGACGTCTTTTGCTATTGAATAAACATTACATATATGATCATTATTTTACCATAGTCACATTGGAGTATTTATTCATAAGAGAATACAAATACTATACATCTCTTCTTTTAATAGGGATGGCTTGCTTACTCTACATAAGAAAAAAGGTATAAGAAAATTGTTTAAAAAAATGGGCATTATTGTTGTTGCTCATTCTAAGGTGCGCAAGTAGGAGCTTTTCCTATTATTGTAGGCTTGACATTAGCACATTTAGCTGTTGTTGCGGCTCCGTTGAATGTGAGATGAATATCAGCCATCTCTACACCCTCACATGGTACACCACTACTACAAACAAGAACCACCCCTTCTTGTGTTCATGAAGTGCCCTTAATGTTCTTGAAGGAAACATTGTTTATCTTGATTTTTGAAGGATTCTATGCCATCATAAAAACAAGAAATGGAATAAAAATCAGTCT
>QARZ01038972.1:8567-35707 GCA_013407115.1 Glycine latifolia
GGTTACTTCCTAGTACTGCATTTAATTGCATTAATTTGGTTGAATACGGCTTCGATCAGTGACTGGCGCCAGCTTCCAATAAGTCCCACGCGATTGGCGTGGCCTTGGCGCGATTGGCGCGAGACTCCAGAAATCCTTAACTCTTTATTTTGCTTCCTTACTTCCTTTTCTTGGCTCCTAACATCAAAATTGCATAGAATCAATGATAAACACCATAATGATGAACTTTGTACTTATTCTAGTATTTATTTGACATTTTATGCTTAGTTTCTTAATGAATTTAACCAAAAAACTACTTATGCTAGCAGCATATCACCTATCCAAAAAAAGAATTCAATAAAGTCAGATGGAGAAAGGCCTCCTAGTAGGACTCCTTAGATGAATCCTGCAAGGAATCATCCTCCATAAATTTTGGCTCCATTATAAGGTCTTTTTATTTGATAGACGAATCCTTCTCGTACGATGTGTCCTCCTCTGGGTTCTCTCCTTCATCTTTCGACACAAGATCCACCACATTCATCCCGGGTGGTACCCAAGACTTCGACGACACCTAACGAAGAGACATTAGAGAAGGAGCTGGCTTTAGTATCTTCAAATGAGGAGTCAGATCTAGAAGAAGACATCACAACATTGGTAGGCGACAAATGCAACTTGGAAGGAATGAAGATTTCATGCACGAGCATCATAAAGCGGTAATAAGATGACATAGGTTGGGTCAACCAAACATGAAAGTCGACTATGTGAATCCTGGCTCTTGGTACATCTGACATATGGCAACAACATAGGAACCCGTAGAAGCAATCCACATGGAGCAATTCATCATGTTCCCACATGGTCCCAATAGTGTCAACATAGAACGGGGGAGGCGGTGTTGGGCTCGTCATCTGATCCTGAAAATGGTAATAAGGGAGTGAGTACTCCATCCCTTTCGAAACCACAAATGCGAACGTTAAGGGCCACACATAACCTAACAAGCACCACGTGTGGTTGGCTAGCAAACATCACCCACGACATCCTATTTTGCATTCAACTCTCACATTTTTCTTATTTTGGGCCCAACACTTCCACTAAGCCTCCTAGGCTTTCACGGTCTTATGCAACATATGAATGATGATTGGGAGGACACATCACATGTTGGTATTGGACATTGCACTCTCACCAACCATGGATATAGCTCTGCTCTAGTCAAGAATGCTAGGTGAAGCCTGCGAGTCCCCCAAACTAATAGGGAAAAGCCCTTAGTAAAGTTATCACCACTCAACATTTCCCTCAGGTTCCTTTGAACCATTCGGACCGTCCTTTGTGTACTTACTATATGTCATTCATCCTCACTTATCAAATCCTCCATGACAAGAAGCATGAATGACAATCATGTTGGTACTTGTGAATAGACATTAGAGTGTGTATTTCTACTAAGTATAGGGTCATGCCCCAAATCTTGCCACAACCATCTCTCTAACTCTAAACACTATCACTACCTCATTCGTCCATTCATTCCTTGTAATGTGTGTTGATCCTCATAAAGTCACTGACTGCAAGTATCTGCCATCGTGAACACACACACAAGCATAACAAGAGAGGGGGGGGGGGGGAGGGAAATTAATCCTCTTCCCTCTTTAGGGTCATCATTAATATATCCCTTTAAGTGGACAAGACCACTTTACAAATTCATCTATCACCTCAATTCCAACCACTAAATCATTACAAGACATCCTAATAAATTTTGCCAAGGGTTGGACACCCCCGGACCTAATCCCAAAGGGCGACAATTCATAATCAACATCATAATAAATCATATCCATAACATGCATGCCTTGCCAAGTGGTCACACTCACTTGGTCTTATACAATATTCAATCATGACAATTCCACAACGAAAACAAGGATGAACACACACAATTAACCAAGAGGGGGGAGGGGGTGATGAATTGGTTAAAACTTAGACTTTAAAAATTCTTTGAAAAACCAGCAATAGAATTTAGATCGTATCACAAATTTAACTTTGTAAAAAATTTAGTTTTCAATTAATCAAGACTCACCCTTCACCTCAAGCAATTTCAGAAAATATTTCTGTTGACCTTAAAAGTGATTAACCACAAGATAAGCTAGATTCAGATAACAAGATTTAGAAACAAGAATAACACAAAATCTATACTAGTTCACCCCTCAAATGAGAAGCTACATCCAATGTCTTCTAACCAAACCTGATTAGAGTTCCACTAAATCAAAATTTGTTTTTTATAAGCTTTTACAAATGATTACCTTTATCAAACTTAGATATAGAAACTGAAATCTAAAATCCTATTAGACTTCTAATCACAAAGAACTAGAGAACACTACTTTGTTCTTCCCTCTAGAGAACATTACTCTAGAAAAGCTCTAAAGAAACCTCATGATCTTAGGGCTTACAAGAATTAAAAGATACAAATTCAGTGTAAAAGTTCAAGAAAGATACAACCTTATGATCCTCAGAATATGAGTATATGAATTTTACCAAGCAATTCCAGGTTGAATGAATGCTAAAGTTGAAAACCAGCTCTCTTGAAAATTCTTGTTGAATCTTGCGTCAATGATGCATGTCTCTTGGGTTTTGAAACAAGATGTATGAAACTCAGAAAATCTTTTTCTTAGACCTTGAAAGCTTTGGGAGTAATGGGTAATTAGTAAACTCAGTTCTCTTGATTCTTACAAAAGCATAGACCCAATAGCTTTATATAGAAAACATATTTAATTGAATGTAATCAATTAATACGTTATGGTAATCGATTATTTTAACTAATGTAATCAATTAATTATGCCAAATAATCGACTAAAGTGTTCTTGAGACAATTTGGAAAAATGTTAAGAACAATGTAATCGATTAAAACGTTCTGTAATCGATTAAGTCAGTCAGTCTCAATTTGAAACAAGCCTGTGTAATCGATTATGATTGAGTGGTAATCGATTAAGGCAGTCATATGTGTTTTGAACTTTTGTACTGTGTAATCGATTACAAGTGAATGGTAATCGATTAAGGCAATCAAACATGTTTTGTGTTTTTGTGCTATGTAATCGATTACGATTTGCTTGTAATCGATTAAAGTGTTCTTCAAGGTTTTTTAATAGATTACACAAGCTGGTAATCGATTAAAGTTGTGCACAAATTGATTTTTCAAAACTTAAGCCATGAGAAATTTCTTTCTAAATGCAAACATGTAACCTGATATGCTTTTCTTAAAATCATGTATGCATGTATATGATTATGCTTGCAATGCAAGGATCACAAGATAAGCCTCTTGAACAAATTAAAAAATTACAAATGCCCTCAATTGAGAGGCATGTAAAAAGCTAAAATCCTTTAAGCAAAAGGGCTTCATCCTTGACTTGATCTTCGTTCTAGCTCCCCTTGTATCCAACACACAATTCCACATAAATAACTCTCAATCAAAATAAGAAGTTCAAACCATAGTTCACATCATTTATCCCATGCACTTTTACACATTTATGACATTTTCTCATTTGGAATTGCACCTAATTACTCGCTTTTAGAATCAACTTTCTCATTGACATATAAATCCAATAAGGACAAACCATATATGTTTTCAAGGTTTTTAAATGCAAAGAATTCAGTTTTGGATTCAAAATTTTGCTAAAATCACTCCTTTTTTTCCCTAACCTGAAACTGCCATGCACTTATTCAACAAAGTGGGTCCCCTCGATCACCCTTCCCTTGAACCTGAACTATCGAGAGAGATGAACCCACACCTCATAATTTCTGATTCCACTAGATCAATCACCTAAGAAAAAACACACTATTGATAAATAGTGAGTTAGCAACTCATGAATGGAATAAGAGAATAAAGACGAGCTAGATTGACTTACGGAAAAGCTTGGAAACGAAGTCACTTATCAATCGATAAACTTGTTTTCTAACTTTCAAGAGTTGTAGAAATCCATTTCTTGCAAATTTTATATCAAACCCTATGTCTTGAAACACGAGGAACTCGTTTCCATGGTCAAAATCTATGGAAACCAAGTACATGTGTGAAGTTTGTTCAAAACAGAGCACAATTTACCAAAAAAGTGTAAAACTTGACATTGTGATTCCAAGAGCTATACTAACTCAAATGGGTGTATTTTATGTCTAACCCTAGGTTTTTAGACCTTGTGAGTTCAATTTTGGGGTCCATAACAATAGATTCCAACACCACGTACCCCAATGCCCGGAGGCTCTACTCTATGCGTGGGTAAGGGGAGGGATATTGTACGCAGCCTTACCCTTGCATATGCAAAGATGATGTTTCCAGATTCGAACCTATGACCTACAAGTCACCAAGATACAACTTTACCGCTGTGTCAGGGTTTGTCCTCAACAGATTCCAACACCAATTTCAAAAATTTAGAAAATAGATCATGAGATGCAAATAATTTGCCCTAACTTCAAAATTTAATTCCTAAGGCTACACAACTCCAAATGAGACATATCATATATGCTTTCTTGGGCTTTTGGGGTCAATGAACTCATTGTTGAACCTATAATTCACAAATTCAAATCTTAGCATTCATGGTACCACAGTTACATAATACATGTTTTATGTCAAACATGAAAAAACCACAATATAAATGAAGTTCAACTTCCTAACATAAGTGATTAAAGACTCATACCTTACCTCTTTGTCAACACAAGGAAGCAAAGAGATAAGTGTGAGTAGCAAGAGTTCCTTGAGCCTCTCCTAGAGCTTAGTCATGAAAAATGGATCAAAGAAGGATGTGAGGCTTCTAATGAGTAGAGAAGAGAAAAATGGAGATCAACTAAGAAGAGATTGGGAAAAACTCACCTAAACCTTCAAGAACCTTGAAGCCCCTCAACAATGGAGGAAGAAAGAAGAAAAAAAAAGAACTCCCTTTTTTCTCTCTATGGTCAGTGGCTCCAACAAAGGGTAGGGGTAGGGGTTGAGCTCTCTCTCCTGTTTATAAAGGGAGCCCTAGGTCCATAGGTTTTACCCTTTCTTTCCTATTCAAAATAACTACACTTAAAGACTTAAGCTCTCAATTAGTCTCTAATTAATTCTCACTTATAAATTGGTTCTAAAGTAATGGATTTATTTATTAATGTATTCTATTAGTCTTAATTAAAAATAATTAAAGTAAATGAAAAATTAATATTTCTCTTCCTTAATTATTTAAATTAATAATTTCTCACATCTAGACACATTAATGCTCTAAATTTTCATGAATTAATCTAAATCTCTCATATTAGTCTAATAGTCTTTAATTACTAAAATGCTATTATTCAAGGATTTCCTTCGTTTGACTTTCTAAATTGTTAACTGATGGTTTGACCTAGGGTTTTCTTCATCAAACCACTTATTTTTAAACTTAAAACTTAAATCTAGGCCACTTAACTGTTTAATGATAGTTTTATATCTTATATGCATGATTTCATTAAGGATAATACCACTATACTACATATCAACCAAACACAGACAACTTTTACACAAAAACTTCCCAATCTAAGAAAATTGGGATGGTACATAAACTAAATATATACATATGCATTTATATGTAATTTTTAAATCCATCATAAATTTATTCAAAAACAAAACAAAATAAAAAACAATATAATTTTCTTCCAAGACTATTCCCACTTACTACTTTTTTTTTCTTCGCCATGACTGACTTATCTCCTTTTATATATATACATTTCAAATTAGACAAATTGTCATAACTTTAGGATGAATTAATCTTAAATTTTATTCCAAATCTATTAATGAGACATAAATATATTATTATGATTGATTTGAATTTGAATTTAATTTGTAATTAAACTAAACAGTTACGAAGCAAGATAACACGTCATCCGAAGCTTGGAAAATAATCTTATTTCATAATGTGGACTCCAGATCTATTTTTGGATAAATAGATTTTGAAAATCTTGATATAAATACCCTAAGCTAAGCGGCGACGATGGGAAACACAGAGAAACTTGTGAATAGATCTCGAAATTTAAATTCGTGCCAAAGTCACTGCAGTGTCAATCACGCAAGTGCGATTAGGAGGAAAAATCGAAGACATTGAGCACTAATAACGCAATCCCAAGTGCATCGAGCCTCAGTTCCGTCATCGAACGCCTTGGGTGCTCAACACTCAGGGCGCTACTACAGCCGCCAACCGACCTCATGAGGAGAGCAACTACTTCCTTATCGAGATCCAAACCGACACCGACCCCTCCAATCGTGATGACTAGCCCCCCCACCCCCACTCCCCCCCCCCCCCCCTTCTATTTGGCTACTTCTCTGTTTGAGGTGTATCTGGATCTATTTAAGAAAATCAAACATGTCCCCTAAGGTGGGCCTGTACTAGATCTTGAATCTGGAGAGAGAAAAGTGATTTTATTTTTTTCCAATGGTGTTCGTGACGATTGTGGGTTCAGTTTTAACTTTGGTTTTTGGATCTAATTTATGTTGTGTGATTGTTTGTTTTGGTTGATTTCGCTCACAAAAAGATGCAACTGATAAATGGTATGATGAAGCAATTTATGGCGTTTTAACAGCCAACATTATTTAATATGATTTAAGACTTATTCAAGTAATTTTTAACTGTTTTTTAGAGCCGAAAAATGAACCACCTTAACTTGTCTCACTAACCACAACTGTCACGTCATCCTTAATAATGGACTTAACGGTAGGGACTAAGAATACAAACAGATAGAAACATCAAGAACTAAAACCAGTCAAAATTTTATTTAGAAACTAAAAGTGAAACCTAAAAAAGTTGAGTGAAAACATAGTTAACCATTAAAACTTTGGATGTCTTGCTGTCTTAGCTCTGCAAATCCTCCTAATTGCAGTTCCACTATAGCAGGATATATTCAGTTGCGCAGCTGGAGGCAATGATTCCTGCAAGTTAAAACGGCTCCGTGAAGCAAATCTGATTATATAATTCAAATCATGGATTGTTCTTTTCAAATTGTAGCTCTTGAATGTTTGTAAAATAATCTTAATTTTGTTTTTGTCCTTACATCAGGCTTTACAAGTTGGACATTTCTGTTGGGAAATAAAAACAAACGGGGGCCAAAGAAACTTAATAAAAAAAATGCTTATTCGTAAATTGTTGCTCCATTTCTTGGATATATGCCTAACCGATAGTGCATTAGACAACTTAGCTCAGGACACAAAGGAAGAAAATTGTATTAATGCATGAAAAAGAAGAAAAAAGAATACAATATTGCATTTGCATATCAATATAACATTGAGGCAATGCCACAAAAATACAGAAAAGGTGGGAAGAACGCGTACTAAACACCTAAATATTCAACACTCAGTTATTGCAACACCCCAAAAAGTAAATTTTCCTTTCTCCGTGAATCAAGGAGAACCATGGTGATTGCTTTGCTGACTGACACCATTCACTTGCCACTGGCAAGCTGGTCACGGATGAGTTTTGTGGCAGCAACCATGTTTGTGAGGGCCGGATTCACCTCAGGGTACTTGCGAGTCTTGAGCCCACAATCAGGGTTGACCCACAAAATGTTTTTCTCAAGCACTGCAAGCATCTTATTGATCCTATCAGCAATTTCATCAGTTGGTGGTATTCTTGGGGAGTGAATGTCATACACTCCAGGGCCAATTCCGGCTCCATATTTAACTCCATCACGGAACACTGACAGGAGCTTTTCGTCAGACCGGGAGTTCTCAATGGTGATCACGTCAGCATCCATATCAATGATTGAGTGGATGATGTCATTGAAGTTAGAGTAGCACATGTGGGTGTGGATCTGTCAATTGTTAAGAATACAGAACATATTATATTTTGATGTAAAGGCAGATGAATTGTATCTAATTCTAACCCATTGATTTGTAATCCAGAAGTACCTGAGTTGTATCCTGCACACCAATATTGGTGATCCTGAAGGAATGGACAGCCCAGTCCAAGTAGTTAGCTTGCTCTGACTTTCTCAATGGTAACCCCTCCCTCAAAGCAGCCTCATCAATTTGGATAACAGTAATACCAGCCTTTTCAAGATCTTCTACTTCATCCTTGATAGCCAAAGCAATCTGATAGGTTGTCTCAGACCTGTAGATAGGGGTTTAACACCATGTTAGAAATAATCATATTCTCTTTCTGAGCTCTTAAATTTGTTTGTATGTACCTAGGCTGGTCATTTCGAACAAAGGACCAGTTGAGAATGGTGACAGGGCCAGTAAGCATTCCCTTCATTGGGCGTTTGGTCATGCTCTGAGCAGTGGATGACCAGAAGACAGTCATTGGCTTGGGGCGGCTCACATCACCGTAGATGATTGGCGGCTTCACACAACGAGATCCATAAGATTGCACCCAGCCATTAATGGTAAAGGCAAAGCCTGACAACTGCTCACCAAAGTACTCCACCATGTCATTCCTCTGCAATGAAAGGCACACCATTAGGCATTAGTACAAAGTACAACCGCGAATTTGCCACATCACTTTCACTAAGAGGAGCGGAAAATCTGACAAGAGTATGTTATGTTGTTCTTCAAAACGAAAGAGGTGAATAAAGATCAATCAAAATAGTCTTTATGTGAGGATCAGAGCTGACCTCAGGCTCCCCGTGTACCAGGACATCAATATCAAGATTCTCTTGGAGTTCAACAACTTTGCGGATTTCCTCTTTAATTGAACTAACATACTCCTCCTCTGAGATCCTGAAAGAAAAAACACAAATCAAAATAGTCAGTAAAAGCCAAAATGGTCAAGAAAACAAGCCAACCTATCAACTCTAGGCATATCTTACTTGTTAGCCTTGTATTCACGACGCACCCTCCTCAGTTCAACAGTCTGAGGGAAGGATCCAATTGTGGTGGTTGGGAGGATTGGAAGGTTGAGCTTCTTTTGTTGAGCATCCAATCTAGTGCTGACATTTGTGGCTCGGCGATGATCAGAACCCTTCAATGCAGCAGCCTGAGAAGAGGATAAAAGATGTCATCAATAACAGTGAACAAGACAATAAATTTTCTAATAAATCCTGCTCAACTGAATTGAGCAGTTGAACAGAAAAATACAGAAAAAAAGCACTCACAGCCTTCTGAACAGCCTCATTAGTCACTCTTGGAGAGGACTTTCTTGAAGCCTGAGCAGCAGCATTAGAAGAGAAAAAGGCCTGAAAATGAAAACATAAAAACAGTAATTCAGAGAATAATGTAGTGAAACTGAGAGGAATAAAACAATTAATATATGAATATGCATTTATTTCCTGTCACTGCTAACTTGCTAACAAAACGCTTGGCTAATTTTATGATACTTGTTATTACTATTATGGGAACGTTATACTTTCCCTCAAATTTCTTAATTTCATGTCAATGATAACGATATACTATTTTCACTTTAAAATTGTTTTGATCTTTTTATCATACATTTTCTCTTCCAATTCTCATATTGATTGTTTCAAAATCACGGTGATTTTGCAAGTGTATATTGCATAAGAATATAGTTGAAAAATATATAAAAATTTCTTGCTATGACAATAGTTACAAAAGTAAATGTTTCATGATAGTCTCATATTTTTAAAATTTAAACTACTGTTTATTTTTCCCCATATTTTATTTGAATTGAGATAACCATATTTTATTGTATTCATTTATATTCCCCCACTACTATTGTCTATTTATTTAACAACTCATTTGTCTGATGTAAGATAAAATAAAAGGAATAGAGTTTACCTCATCCTTTTGACCAGACAATGCCTTAGCCAATGCATTTACTTCAACAACTTTTTGGGCAGCAAAAGCCAGCCATGATTTTATCTCATTATCCAACTTGGTCTCATTAACAAGATCAACAGCAGTGTGTAGAAGTGAGCAGGAGGTGGACACAACAAGTTTATCTGCATTATAGTTTAGTAAATAGACGAATCAAGTGATTATATTAACTGTTATCTCCTTTCAAAAACAAAAATATTAACTGTTATCTAAAAAAAGGTAATTATATTAACTGAAGAAGTTTCCCAAATTTTTCATGAATTACAGCAAGTACCTTTTCCCACAATGCCCTCAAGACTATTTAATGTATCGAGAGTAGCAGCAAGATTGTTGGCCCAAATGTTCCTTCCATCCACCACTCCAGCAAACAAATATTTTCCACTGGGAAATCCACCCTTGATTAAATCAAGAGTCTTAGTTCCACGGACTAAATCAAATCCAAATGCTGTGACTCCATTAAGAGCTGTGAGGGTCTGGTATGCCTCCGCGGGAATGTCAGCAAAGTAGGTCTCAATAAGAACGTTTAAGCCAGATAAAGTAGATTCAAGTTCTGCGTATGCTGCAGAAAATGCTTGCAACGTTTGAGAGTCAAGGTCTAAGACAAGAATAGGTTCATCAAATTGAACCCACGAAGCACCAGCTTCCTTAAGATCAGCCACAACTTCCCTGAGTTTGAGAAATAACACAAAAATATAATCGTAGTAAAGAGAAAATAATAAAGCCGTGCTGCACACAATTTAAACTCTTACTTATAGATAGCAAGGACTTTTGGGAGGAGAGAAAGAAGACAAAAGGATTTATCAACACCCTTGGCAGGTTTGGAGACCACCAAGTATGATACAGGGCCAATGAGGACTGGAACTGTATCTACTCCAAGCTGGAAGAGAAATTAGACATTCAATGAGAATCTAGATACAGATAATAACCACTCAAAAAATCAAAATGCTGCTCACACTCGCAGCTTCACTAAGCTCTAAGGTTTGCAAATAAGCAGATAACGTTAATAGCTATGAATTCATACCGCCTTGGCCTCCTTGTACTCATTCACTGCCTTGTGGGAAGCATAAGAGAAATTCACATCAGGTCCCAATTCGGGGACAATAAAGTGGCTGGATCAATGCACATACACATCAGGTCAGTAATGAAATCTTTACCACCATGGCATCACAAGTAACCATCAATACAACAAAAACCTGAGCCGCCACTTACTAGTTGGTGTCAAACCACTTCGTCATCTCCATGGCAGGCACAGAGGCATTACCTCTGGCCATGGAGAAGTAGGTATCAAATTCTATCTCCCCATTGTTTGACCCATATCTGGGTGGAACAGCGCCAAGCATGGCGGTAGTATCAAGCACTTGATCATAGTATGAGAAAGTGTTGCTGGGGATGTACTTGATTCCAGCATCAGTCATCTGCTTCCAGATGGATGCCCTGAGATCAGCAGCGACCTTCTGCAAATCATCGGCACTGCTCTTTCCATCCCAGAATGACTCCAGAGCAAACTTCAGCTCTCTCTTGGGGCCCATGCGGGGGTATCCAACAATATGAGAAGCCATTGTTCTGCCACATCAAATATAATTTCAAACCAAAGTCTTATCCCTATACGAAATATTTCACATGTTGCATTTCCATACATAACCATGACAAAAATTATTGATTAACATTGTGTATCGAATGATTCAAGATTTCTAATTATAATCCGCAACGTCCATATTATCATGGTTTTGGAGGTCTCTGCAATTGCATCACAACTGCAGCATTGGCTGCATTTGCCTACAATTTCAGCAAAACTGCAATTTAAAACCTTGGATTGGTTAACGAGCCCGTACCATTTAATCAATAATTTACTTATCACTAATAGGTGTAGCCATGTAGGTTAGGTGCAAATTTTCATGTGGAAAGCTAATGTTCTGTGATTCATGAAATATCACATTATATTCAATCACGGTAAATGAAAAGGCATTGAATTGTTATTTATTGTTCAAAGAAGAAAGGCCGCAAAAGCACAACTGTTCAGATCCATATCTGCCCCTTCCAACAACAACAAAAAATCTGAAAAACTAGAATAAGAAAAATCTTGTGGGAAAAACAAAATTTAAAACACCCAAGTATGCGTATAAAATTACCAGTATGGAGAATGGAAAAAGATATAAGAAATAATGATGATAATAGTCACAGTAGTATTAGTAGTAATATAAAAGTGTAGTTAGAGAAATAGAGAGTGAGGAAGGGCCGAAGGGAGGTAGATACGGAAGGTCAAGAGGAGGTGAAGATGATATATTTAATAAGAGAAGTGAATGGGTGAAAAGGGAAAGGATGAAGTTAGATGAACGAATGAGAGTGAGAGAAGGAGAGGGTGTTGTACCCTTTTTTCCCGTGTAGTTTATAGAGGGAGAGAGACCAGTTCTTTCTTTCCCTCTGGCTTGGTGAATGGAGAAACAGAGAGAAAGGAGCGAATATAATGGAGTGGTCTGCGGAGTATTTATAGCTTGTTTTGGATCCAATTACTCCTTCACTCCAGAGCTCACTTTCTTCACTTGTTGGGTTCATTTTAGGATAAAGTGATACCTCTAATCACAATTATATTGGATGATTTCTTGATATTTACTCTAAACACCAACATCTCAACCAAATTATCGAATAATTAACTTTTATTAACAATGTATCTAAGGAGTTGGTCTAGTAGCCATCAAGTTAGTTTACAATATAAGAATGTTTTAAGGGATATTCTTAAGTGAGAGGTCCCTTGTTTGAATCATGTGAAAAACAATGATTGGCAAAGAAGTCATTCGTACAAGCCACTACAAGACTAGAGGAAACATATGGATGAATATTTTTAAAAATTAGTCATTAACATTGTTTTTGCTCTCTAGTCTTTCTTTTAAGACCCAATTAACTAATTCATTAGGATTAAGGATAATAGTTAATTTAGTTGGTAGTATTAAGTTTATCCTAAATTTATATATTGTTGTATGAGAGTATTCTTTCTTACTCTTTGGACTTTCAGTTGTCCTTTAATGAGTCACCTCCAAGTTGTCCTAAATTTCTTTGGCATTAGCACACTTTGAAACACGATTAGTTTCTTCAAGTGTCAAAGCAAAGCAAAGTATATTTTTAGTTCTTTAACATCATATTAACCACATCCATTTCCAACATCTATTCAGCTGGGCCAATCTTTCTTTAATATTTTTCCTTCTACCACAATAGGAATAAAGGCAAGTGAAAAATAATATTTACAGATTTTCAAAAACTTCAACATTTTAAAAATCATCGCATAGACAAATGATATTGGTTCAAACGTAATTGACTCTTCAAAGGCCATTTAAATCCATAACTAAACTCTTACAATTAAAAACATAAATCAAAAGAGGAAACAACAAAAAGTCTATAACCTTGATGATGTCACAACCTATCATAACATTACAACCTACAAAGAAAATGTAAAGTAGACAATCACTAGTTAAGGCCTATGTCTCTCCTCCAACATCATCCTCAGCATGGTATTGAACCTCACCTGCAAAAGAGGAAAAAGCTGTGAAAATGGTGCAGGACAATTGGAAGAAAATGTCTCAACAATTGAAACTTATGAGAGGAGAAATGATGAAACAAATGAAGAAATTGATCCTTCAACTCCAACTCAAAGGCCAAAAGATTGGAGAACTACAAGAGATCTCTCCCTTGACAACATAATTGGTAAAGTAACTAAGGGAGTATCCACTAGATCTTCTCTCAGGAATTTATGTTGTGATATGACCTTTGTATCTCAAAGTGAACAAAAAAATATTGATCAAACATTACTTGATGAACATTGGATGCTTGTTATGCATGATGAACTAAACCAGTTCAAGAGAAATGAAGTATGATAACTTGTTCCTAGACTTCATTCTCATAAGCCAATAGGCACCAAGTGAGTTTTTAGAAACAAACTTGATGAAAGTGGCATCATAGTAAAAAAACAAGGCCAGATTGGTTGCAAAAGGTTACAACCAAGAGGAAGACATTGACTATGAAGAAACCTATGCTCCAGTAGCTAGGTTGGAAGCTATAAGATTGCTGCTTGTATTTGCATGTGTTGAAGAACTTCAAATTGTTTCAAATGGATGTAAAAAGTGTCTTTCTAAATGGCTACATAGAGGAGGAAATATATGTTGATGACATTGTCTTTTGTTCAACTAACAACTCTTTGTGCAAGGAATTCTCATCTTCAATGCAGAATGAATTTGAAATGTCAATGATGGGAGAGTTAACATTCTTCCTTGGACTTCAAGTGAAACAAATAAAGAATGGAACATTTCTCAGTCAAACAAAATACTGCAATGAATTGATTAAAAAGTTTGAAATGGAGAAAAGCAAGGATGCTGCAACTCCTATGGCAACCACAACTTATCTTCATTTTGATGAAAAAAGGAAAAAGGTTGATGAATCAAGATACAAAGGAATGATTGGATCTTTGTTGTACTTGACTGCAAGTCGCCCAGACTTTATGTTGAGTGTGCCTATGTGTAAGATATCAAGCTAATTCAAAAGAGTCACACCTCACAACAATCAAGAGAATCATTAAAAACTTGAAATCAACTCCAAAAGTTGGTCTATGGTATCCTAAAGGTGCATCACTAAATTTAATTGGTTATTCAGATTCTAACTTTGCAGGCTGCAAGTTAGATAGGAAGAGCACAAGTGGAACATGCCATCTACTGGGAAGTTTCTTGATCTTATGGCACTGCAATAAACAGTCATGTGTTGCTTTTTCAACAGCTAAGGCAGAGTACATTGCAATTGGTAGTTGCTGTGCTCAAAGCCTGTGGCTCAAGCAACAACTCCAGGACTTTGATGTTGAATTGAAACAAATTCCCTTGCTGTGTGACAACACCAATGCTATCAACCTATCAAAGAATCCAGTTATGTACTCAAGGACAAAGCATATAGAGATCAGACATCACTTCCTCAGAGATCATATTCAAAAAGGTAATTACACAATTGAGTTTATTGATACAAATAATCAATTGACTAATATATTTACAAAACCCCTTGCTAGAGATAGATTCCTTGCTCTAAGAAACATGCTAGGTATTCTTGATGAATCTAACATCGATTAGCATGTAAATGATGTGCTAAATAACATGCAATTTAACTCACAAGTTTATTATGCATCACATTTAGCAAAATTCGAATCCTAATAAATGTCACTATTCATACTGCATAATTCTCTACAATAATCGATTACCACAAATAGTAATAGATTACCTAAGGCTAGAATTGGGCCTTACTCGCTGGCTTAATCAATTACATCCCCAGATTAATTGATTATAGTATAAAAGCTCACAGATGTAATTGATTAAACCAACGTATTAATCGATTACATGAGGGTTTAAGGCTATTACAGGTTAAAAACTTTCTGGAGAAATCGATTACTACCACAAATTAATCGATTACATGAAGTTCAGAGGTATACTTCCACCTTGGAATAATCGATTATAGGGGTTTCGTAATCGATTACTTCTACAACTCTGCACAGCTTTCAATGAAAAATTTGAAACCTTATCTCTAAATTCAAATTCAAATTATGGTTCAGTGAATCCAAACAACATTGGAATATGTGAGAGCAATTATTATGATTTTAAAATTCAAATTTTAAACAAGGAATGGCTCTATAAATTCAGAATCCATGAGTCTAACTCCTCACACCAAAAATCTATTATCCTCCCTAAGCAAATTTCTGTGGTCTTTGCTCTCTCTCACTGAAACAAAGATGAACACACACAATTAACTAAGAGGGGGGGGGGGTGAATTGGTTAAAACAAGGATTTTAAAATTTCTTTGAAAAACTAATAGCGGAATTAAGATCGTATCACAAGTTCTCCCTTGTTAAAAAATCAGAAACTTTCAATCAATCAAGATTCACCCTTCACTTCAAACAATTGCAGAAAATATATCAGTTGATATTGAAAGAGATTAACCACAAGATAAGCTGGACTAAGATTGTAAGATTAAGAATCAAGAGACACCAAATCTATACTGGTTCACCCCTTAAAAGAGAAGCTATATCCAGTGTCTTCTAATCAAACCTGATTAGAGTTCCATTAAATCAAAATCTGTCTTTACAAGCTTTACAAATGATTACCTTTATCAACCCTAGATAAAGAAACTGAAATCTAAAACCTATTAGACTTCTAATCACAAAGAATCAGAGAACACTACTCTATTCTAACCTCTAGAGAACACTACTCCAGAAAAAGCTCTAAAGAAATTCTTTGATCTTAATATTTACATGAATTAAAAGAGACAAATCAATTCAAAGTAAGAGTTTAAGAGAGATACAACCTTATGATCCTCAGAAAATGAGTGAATGAATTTTACCAAGCAAACTCAGGTTGAATGAATGATAATGTTGAAAACAGCTATCTTGAAATACTCTTGAAGAATCTTGTTCAAAGCAACATGATCAATGATGCATGATTCTTGGATTTGAAACAAGATATGTGAAACTCATAAAATCTTTTTTCTCAGACTTTTGAAAGCTTTGGGAGTGATGGGTAAATCGTAGAATTAAGTTCTCAAGAATATTGCAAATGTACAGACCCAACAACTTTTTATAGAAAACAGATTTAACTGCATGTACTCGATTAAATGGTTATGGTAATCGATTATTTTAACTAAAGTAATCGATTAATGTCCAAAATAATCGATTAAAGTGTTCTTGGCACAATCTGGAAAAGATTTAAGAACAATGTAATTGATTAAAATGACCTGTAATCAATTAATGCAGTCAGCCTTAGATTTGACATAAGCCTGTGTAATTGATTACGATTGATTGGTAATCGATTAAGGCAGTCAAACATGTTTTGAACTTTTGTACTGTGTAATGGATTACGAGTGAGTGGTAATCGATTAAGGCAGTCAAACATGTTTTGAGTTTTTGTGTTGTGTAATCGATTACGAGTGAATGGTAATCAATTAATATGTTCTTAATGGCTTAAGTAATAGATTACACATGGTGGTAATGAATTAAATCAATGCCAAATAAGTTTTTTCAAAGGCTTAACCATGAGAAATTTCTTTCTATATGCAAACATGAAACCTTTTATGCTTTTTTTAAATCATGTATGCATGTTTATGATTATGTTTATTGTAACACCCCAAAAATTTTGAAGTCACAGTCAATGACTAGGGGGGAAATGTTAATTAGAGGCAATACAGAAGGATCTAGGGAAAATGACAAAAATACCCCTGGACATTTTGAAAAATGACCAAATTGCCCTTAGGTATTTTAGCAAAATATCTTAAGGAGGAAACTCTATAAATACTCTGGAATGCTTGAAACATAATCAGAATACCCTTCGGGTAACAATTACAGAGTTTCCCTGAACATCTTTGGAAATGACAATTATACCCTTAGGGTGAGGGGTGAAATTACCAAAATGCCCCTAGGTCAAAAACTGACCAAGATGACCTCAGAAATTAATGGGAACCTGAGCATAGGATAAAATACTTTTAGACAACAAATTATCAGCTAGGTTGAGGATAGAGAACTTTAAAATAAAATTTCTATGAATTTTGGAAGATAGGTTAAAAAGAACTTAATCTAGACTATCCTAGGTATCAGAAAATTATGAAGAAAGCATGGACATAATCTATGGAGTTTTCTCTTAATTATGGGAAGAATAAATTTCCTAAATGAGTTAGTCTAGTAATTTTACTAATTAAGAACAAAATGGACCAATAAGAAGTCAAATAAAGCTAGTACATGGAATAAAAGGAAAACTTGTGGAATAAGTTATCTGAGATCAAGCCTTGGCTGTATAATACAATACCAAGAGAGAAAAACCTTAGGAACATTCAAGAATGGACACATGGAGAGTTAAGAAAGCCTAGCCATTTCCATTGGTCCATGTGTAAAGAAAGAAATTAATGCTTAAAAGGATATTTGAAGCAAATTTTATGTTGTCTCCTTTGGCAAAATATGTAGATAGCTAGAAACATTATGTCAAAAATCGCAACGGTCAAAAGTTAGATATGTAAGCTAGGAGTATGCCTTTAAAATTTTAAGAAGATCCAACGGTTAACAAACCCAGAATTATTATTTTACAGAAACGGGTTTTTCCAAAAATGAAGCAAAATACAAAAATCTATTAAATCTAAGCTACCTCACGGTTTTTAACCAAAATACAGCAAACTTAAGCAATTCCACGTGCAAAACAAAGGCAGCCAAGGAGGGTGTGGAGTCTTCTTGAAACAAGACACTTGGAAGCCAAAAATTAAATAGCCAATGAAATATAAACAACTAAAAAGCAAGGCAATGATGAAGTTCCATGATATTTTCATTTAAAGCCAAGAAACCTAGCCTATAGAAGGAGATGAAAACTGAAAATTGGGCTGGTGCAGCCGTGCAATTACTCCCCAAAAGCCTTTATTCTATTCCTTTCTACTTCACCTTTTACCAAAACAACAAAACACAAAAGCCTAACTCTAGGAGTTCACGTGAAGCAACTAACCATTTAGGAGCAAGAGTTATTCAAATTCAAGGAAGAAAAGCTAGGAGCAAGGGGCTGTCCATAAAGCTTAGGAAACCAAGGTATGGGGAGTTTATGTTGAGCTTAGTTTGAATAATATTCCTTGCTTTATTCCATGAAGTCTTGTAGAGAAGGTGTTTGTTAAATTGTCTCAAAGAGCTCAAATGATTAATTGACTAAGCAACTTGGTTTGATTTTAACAATTGATGATTGGGTCAATAACTTGAACTTAATCTAATAAATGAAAGTTAGAAGTAACTAAGAAATTGAAAGTATGGGAAGTATCTTAATTTACATGGATTAGATGATTAATAGGTTAATTTAACATCCATTTCTTTAGATTTAAAACTATGTTTTTCCTTGTTTGTGAAACTTAAAGTTTGGTATACCAAGTGTTTGATTAAAATTCTCAATGAACTAGAATAATTTTTAACAAAGAATAAACTTGAAATTTAAATAAGTGGCTGTCCAATATAATTTAATTTCACTTTGTGGCCATAGGGTACTTGGTGGTATTTCTTTACTACTTACTTAATGTTGTAGTATTTGTAATTAATTATTTAAGGTTGCTGTACGTCATGTTATTACGTTGCTGTATTGGTAACTTAATGATGCTATATGTTGTTGCTGTATGTTTTTATTATGTTACTATAAATTGCTGTATTTGTAACTTAATGTTGCTGTATGTTATTTTATGATGTTACTGTATATTGTAACTTAATATTGCTATAATTTAATGTGGCTGTAAGATATTTTATTATGTTGCTGTATATTGTAAAGATTACTGTATTTAATGTTACTGTATGATAATATGTTACTGTATGTTGCTGTATGTTATTGTATATTATAACTTAATGTTGCTGTAACATGATGTTGCTGTATGCTATTTTATTTGTTGAAGTTGCTGTATGATATTTTATTAATCACGTGAGATGGAACTATGATAAAGATTAATTTGTGGCTTGGGGGTTTATGATTCTGATGATTGAAAAATAAATTAAATTTTGAGGATGAGAAACAAATTAAGAATTATGTTATGTTGATAATTGGAATCCTTGTATTGGTTGAGCGGTTATGGATTCCGTAAGTTGCGGAGAATTATGGCTGTATTCTGAGACTATGGTGAGAGGTTTTATGTGATAAGCCTTATGTGCTGAAAAGATGTTTAAAACCTGATAAAATGAAACATTCATGCATTTCATACACATATGCCTTGCGGGGGTTAATCCGTGGAGTTATACCTTGCAGGGGTTAATCCGTGGAGTTGTTTGTCAGATAGCTGAACCGAGTCCATGCGTTCAGAGATTGAACTGGGGGGTAGTGTGTTTCAGGGAGGACCACACCACCATGATGATCACATAGGTGGAGGTGACATTCCTACGCGCCCCTGCCCTACCCCGACTGAATGGATAGGTGTGCCACTGACTGTGGCCACTGTTGATGATTTAATAACCTGAGATCTCAGTCATGCATCATATAAAAAGACGAGCATGCATCTTATACATCGCACAAGGGGCATATGATGATCTGTACACTGTATAAGTTGTGTGGATTTTATCTATCTGTGTTTATATTATTCAAACTATGTTTGTCATAAACTTACCCTATGTTTGTGTCTGTGGGTGACACCTGTGATGACCCCAATTCATTTGGGCGAGCAGAGGAACAGTAGTAACTGAGCATGGATGATGGAGTGAAGATGTGCACGGATGATTGAAAGTTGTGATGTCGATATTGTGATACTTGATATTTGTAGTTTGGACTGTCTGTATATTATTGGACATGAATTATGGACTGTATTATGAACGGCGTAATGGACTGTATTCTTGTTATAAATGAACCGTGGTGAGAGAAATCGTTTACGCTATGTACTTTTAATAAAATTAGTAAGCAAGGCCAAAAGAATTTTTGGAAAAAATTTACAACTAAAATCATTTTACTATAAAGTGGACACAAATTTTAATTAAAATCAATCAAGCTCGAGAGAGTTAAGAGAGGCGTTACATTTATGCAATGCAAGGATCACAAGATAGGCCTTTTGAACAACTTAACAAATTACAAATGCCTTCAATAGAATGTCATGTAAAAAGCTAAAATTCTTTAAGCAAAGGTCTTCTTCCTTGTCTTGATCTCCTTTCCAGCTCCCCCTCTATCCAACAATCTCCTATTTTTTGGCTTTGATCATGCCAAATATCAATTGAACATTTGTTGTTCCTTTAAGTGCATGAGAGAGATGATTGATAAGAGCTTCATGCTTAACCGAAAATCCACTCAGCCTTTTGCCAAGATCAAGTGTTAAGTAACCTTGCATAAACAGAGATAATTTCTTTAATTGCTCCCCCTATTTTATAGGTAATAGTTCAGAGTTATAATTTCAGAGCAATAAGAATTTTTCTTTCAGTCAAATTTACAACATATAATATTTCCCCAACAAATTCTTAATATTTCTCATTGTTTCTCCCCCTATTTGGCTTATCAAAGACAAAAACATATCATTGTAAAAATAGGATAAGCAAGGAAGAAATGAACAATAAACAAAACTTTTTCTTCAATAATGGAAAGAGTGCAATACTGAAATCAAAACAGAACATTAATAATCAAAGCATAAAAGCAAATCACAGGCAACAAGAAAACAAACACAAACTAACTAAGCTAGAGCTTATCAAAATCATCTTGAGCTATTCTAGACTCAACATTTCCTAGCTTAGACTTAATTTCCTCCATGGATGAGTTAGTCTCAGCCCTATACTCATGATGTAAGGACAAAAGAGCATCCATCTTCTGAATCATAAGGGATTCAAAAGGGTTGTACTACTGCTGAGCAGGCCTTCTTCAGCTTCTTCTCCTTGATCATCTTCTTCTCCAGCATCTGCAAGTTGAGGTGGCTGTCCAACCATCTGCCATCCATTAGAAGTCTTCACCAAACCAAGCTTATTCAGATGTCTTTCTTTGATGAGGTTGGTGATGCTTTTAGTGTTGTCAATAATCTCATTTGAGACATCAACCTTGAAGTAGTAAATGAATCTGGATATCAATACAACATAAGGATATTGATAGCTTATCAATCTCTTAGCCTTCAGCATGATCTCCTCAATGATGAGGATCCAGTTCATTTGTGTAGTTGTTTTCATTCCATAAACAAGCTGCAAGTCATCATCTGTTGCTTGAGCATGGTTGGATGATCTTGGAGTTAAGATATAAGTGATTATGTAGTGAAGGAGCCTGTCTTCACCATTCATTGAGCTTGTACCAAGCCTTAGCTTCAGCCTAACTTGAGGGTCTTGAAGCATTCCTCTGTATGTGTCAATTTTGTTGTATCCCTTGTTGGACATAGGGTGAGCTGGGAAGAAGATCAAGTCAAGGATGAAGCCCTTTGCTTAAGAGAATTTTAGCTTTTTACATGCCTCTCGATTGAAGGCATTTGTAATTTGTTAAGCTGTTCAAAGAGGGTTATCTTGTGATCCTTGCATTGCATAAGCATAATCACATACATGCATTCAAGATTTAAGAAAAGCATATAAGGTTACATGTTTGCATTTAGAAAGAAGTTTCTCATGGCTTAAGTTTTTGGAAAAACATTTGTGCACTGCTTTAATCAATTACCAGCTTGTGTAATCTATTAAAAAGCCATGAAGAACATTTTAATCGATTACAAGCAAGTCGTAATCGATTTCTCAGTATAAAAACACAAATCATGTTGGATTGCCTTAATCGATTACATAGGCTTGTTTTAAAAGTGAGATTGACTGCCTTAATCGATTACAGCTTGATTTAATCGATTACATTGTTCATAAATTTTTCCAGATTGTCTCAAGAACATTTTAATCGATTACTTTACAAATTAATCGATTACAACAGTTAAAATAATCGATTACCATAATGTATTAATCGATTACATGCTGTTATATCTGTTTTCTAGTTAAAGCTATTGGGTGTGAACATTTGGAAAAATTCAAGTCATATGAGTTTACGAATTTCCCAATAATCCCAAAGCTTTCAAGGTTCAAGAAAAGGATTTTTCTGAGTGTCTTACATCTTGTTTGAAATCACAAGAACACATGCTTCATTGATGACGATGCTTTAAACAAGATTCAACAAGAATTTTCAGGAGAGCTGGTTTTCATCATTTGAATTCATACAACCTGGATTTGATTGGTAAAACTCATTCACTCATCTACTGAGGATCATAAGGTTGTATCTCTCTTGAACTTTTACATTTTTTTGGTTTGTATCTTTTAATCTTTGTATGTACTAAGATCAAATAGTTTTCTTTAGAGCTATTCTAGAGTAGTGTTCTCTAGAGGGAAAGAACTGAGTAGTGTTCTCAGGTTCTTTGTGATTAGAAGTCTAATAGGGTGTTAGATTTTAGTTTCTTTATCTAGGCTTGATAAAGGTAATCACTTTTGATAGCTTGTAAAGAACATATTTGATTTAGTAGAACTCTAATCAGTTTTGGTTAGAAGACACTGGATGTAGCTTCTCATTTGAGGGGTGAACCAGTATAGATTTGGGTTTTATTCTTGTTTCTAAATATTGTTATCTGAATCTAACTTGTCTTGTGGTTATTCTCTTTAAAGATCAACATAAATAGTTTCTGAAATTGCTTAAGGTGAAGGGTGAGTCTTGATTGATTGAAAGCTGAAGTTTTTACAAAGTAAAGTTTGTGATACGATCTAAATTCCGCTGCTGGTTTTTCAAAGAATTTTTAAAGTCTAAGGTTTTAACCAATTCACCCCACCTCTTGGTTAATTGTGTGTGTTCATCTTTGTTTACAACCCTCAGTCTCTTCATCAATTTCCTTGCACCCTCAAAGGAAATGCCAGCTATCTCATGCCAAACTTCAGGAGTGATCTCCATGGCCATCCCGTTTACTTGAGATAGGATGGTGCCATCCATGCTTATGTTAGCACAGGTGTAGAACACCGTCACTAGTTCAGGGTAAAAAGTACCCTTCAACTCCACAAATTTCTTTAAACCCTGAGCCTTAAACATTGCAGGAAATTGAAATCCCTCAGTTACAAACCAATCTAGGTCAAGGTATTTAGGAGGACATATCAATTTTGTGGCATTGAATTGCATATAGTTCAGCCTTTCTGTCTCATTTGTAAACCATGAATTCAACCTGTTCACAGAGGGGTTGGAGGTTTCACTAGCCCTCATTTTGCTGGATTTTGCTTTCTTAGGGGCTGACATGATGGTTTTAGATAGAAAGGATGCATGGGTAGAGATTAAGAATGAAAAAGAGAGGGAGAAAGCTCAGATTGCACAGAGTAGGGAGAGAGAATTTGAAGGTGTGATTTTTTCTCTCATGAAAACTATTTTTTATAGAGATTTTGTGGCTTGATTTTTGAATTTTGAATGTGTGTAACAACTATTTCGTGCACCAAGAAGATTAAATGCATAACAACAAGTTTTAAATTCAAAGTTATGATAAGATTGAAAGTTTAGATTTCCAAGAAATCTGCAGTTTTTAGCAGTAGTGCCATGGACAATCGATTACCAAAGCTCGTAATCGATTATTTCAGAAGCAAACAGAGTTTCTGCTACAAAGCATAATCGATTAACACGCAGTGTAATCGATTACTCCAGTGAGATCTCAAAACAGAGTAACACACTGTAATCGATTACCATATTTAGTAATCGATTATTCTAGAGTGATTTTTGTTTTAGAAATAGCTTTGTATGATAAGTAATTGATTAATTCACCTTGGTAATTGATTACTCCAGAGAGATCAATTTTCTGGATTCAGTTTAGACAACAAGTAATCGATTAATTTGTCTTGGTAATCGATTACTTAAGCATAAAATTGTTTCTAAAAAGGCATTCAATGATCAAATAATTGATTATTTCGCTTAGTAATCGATTATTACAGTCAATGTTGCAGAATATACAATGATTATGTAGCAGGAATTTCATTTTTATACATATTTGATATATGGTCAATCATTCAGTGAATCATCATGTAGAAAAGCAATTTAATAGCATGCTAACATATGTTGGATTCATCAAGTATACCTAGCATGCTAACATATGTTGGATATGATCCCTGAGCAAGTGATGCCTTATCTCAATGAGTTTGGTCCTTGAATGCATAATTGGATTCTTGGATATGTTGATGGCACTTGTGTTGTCACATAGCAAGGGTATTTCTTTTAACTCTACACCAAAATCTTGTAGTTGTTGCTTCAACCATAGGCTTTGAGAACAACAGCTTCCAACAGAGGTGTACTTAGCTTCAGCAGTTGATAAAGCAACACAAGATTGCTTCTTGCAATGCCAAGAGATTAGTGAGCTGCCTAATAGGTAGCAAGTTCCACTAGTACTCTTTCTATCCAATTTGCACCCTGCAAAGTCAGAATCATAATATCCAATTAAATTGAGAGATGCACCTTTAGGATACCAAAGCCCAACTTTTGGTGTTGACTTGAGATATTTAAAGATCCTCTTGACTGTAGTGAGGTGTGATTCTTTGTAATTTGCTTGATATCTAGCACACAAGCACACATTCAACATAATGTTAGGTTTACTTGCAGTTAAATATAACAAAGATCCAATCATTCCTCTGTATTTTGATGTAACAGCTGAACCCATACCCATTAAGTTTTCCCAATTCTACCTTGCAATACAACCCAATCTTAAAGCAAACTTCAAGAACACATAAGCTCCCAGCACTCCTTAAAATTGGGGCTGTTTAGAAGTTTGAAATTGCAAAAATGGAAGATGGAAAAAAGGTTAGGGATGAAGGTGAAGACACCATGGAGAAGCTCTCTAATAAGTCTAGGAAGAATCACCACAATAGCATTGGTAAGCCATTGATAAGACTTAAGAAGTTCTTGAACAAGAAAAAGAGAGAAACTCTCACAACAATTTTCAAAAATTGTATTAATGAACCAAAGTTAGTTACATTCAGTTTTGGCACCTTATATAGGCCACAAAATTACAAGCTAAATGTCACTAAATGTAAGGAAAATGCAAATTGAAATGAAGCCTAAATGAAGCTTGAAGTGAAAGCTTTGCCCAAGTGACTCTTGACTTCCCAAACATGTGTAGTTGCAGTTTCAGACTGAAATAATTGATTAATTTGCACTTGTAATTGATTAAAACAGAGCTATTTATCATTTTCAGACTTATGTAATTGATTAAATGACCTCTGTAATCGATTAAAACAGTCAAGACTTGATTTAATCGATTACAGAAGCGAAATAATCAATTAAAGTAGTAGGTTCTTGTTCCTGTTTGAAGCTGACATGCTGGTAATCGATTACAGGTCCAAAATAATCGATTAAAACAGTGGAAAACCAAAATAATCAATTAAGGCAGTAGGTTCTTGTGTCTCTATCACTCACTATGCTTTTTTGCCTAGAAAAAGAGGAAAGTCAAAGAGAAAATATTTTTCACACAAGGTGCTTGGTTAAAGACAAGGTATGCTCACTTATCATTGATGGTGGGAGCTGCACCAATGCTGCTAGTACAAGGCTTGTGGAGAAATTACACTTACCAACCACAAAGCATCCAAAGCCATACAAGCTACAATGGCTTAGTGAAAGTGGAGAAGTGATGGCAAATTCTCAAGTGCTCATTCCTTTTTCTATTAATGCTTATCATGATAATGTTCTTTGTGATATTTTTCCAATGGAGGCTGGTCATATCCTTCTTGGTAGGCCATGGCAATATGATAGAAAAGTGATACACAATGGCATGGAGAACACTTTTGAGTTTGAGCACCTAGGCAAGAAAATTGTTTTGAGGCCTTTGACTCCTAGACAAGTGTGTGAGGATCAAATAAAGATGAAAGAAAATAGAATTGAGGAGTAGAAAATAAATATTGCACCTAAAAAAGAGAATAAAAGTGAGCTAGCAAAGAGAAAAATTAATGAGAAAAAAGGAAAGAAAATGATAACAAAAAAATTCATGAGATTAAAGAGAGCTTGTTCTTGAGTGAAAGGCAAATTAAGAGAGTGTTATTGGCACAACAACCTCTTTATTATATGCTTCCTAACTCTCTTTGTTTACATGTTGAAAAGGAAGGTGAAAAATTGCCCAAAGCTATGCAATCCCTTTTGGAATAATATCAAGATGTTTTTCCAAAAGAAGTTCCTAATGGCTTGCCTCCCTTGAGAGGCATAGAGCATCAAATTGATTTGATTCCCGGTTGTTCACTTCCTAATAGGCCAGCTTATAAGACTTCACCAATGGAAGCAAAAGAGATGCAAACACAAGTGGAGAAGCTACTTGAAAAAGGGTGGATCCATGAGAGCATGAGCCCTTGTGCTATGCCTATTATTCTTGTGCCTAAGAAGGAAGGAACTTGGAGAATGTGTATGGATTGTAGGGCAATCAACAAGATAACCATAAGGTATAGACATCCCATCCCTAGACTTAATGATCTTTTAGATGAATTGCATGGTGCTACTATTTTCTCTAAAATTGATCTTAAGAGTGGTTATCATCAAATAAGGATAAGGGAAGGGGATGAATTGAAAAGGACTTTCAAAACTAAATTTGGACTTTATGAATGGTTAGTTATGCCTTTTAGTTTGACTAATGCACCTAGTACTTTTATGAGACTTATGAACCCCATGTGCTTAGACACTTTATAGGCAAGTTTGTGGTAGTTTACTTTGATGACATTCTTGTTTATAGTGCCAATTTAAATGATCATTTAATGCATGTTAAAAGTGTATTGGAGGTGCTTAGAAAGGAAACCTTGTATGGAGCAATTGATAAATGTTCTTTTTGAACTTCACAAGTTGTGTTTCTAGGTTTTGTAGTAGGTGCTCAAGGAGTCCAAGTGGATCAAGAGAAGGTGAAAGCCATCATGGAGTGGCCAACTCCTACAAGTGTGAAAGATGTTAGAAGTTTTCATGGTTTGGCAAGCTTTTATAGGAGATTTGTCAAGGATTTTAGCACC
>QARZ01038973.1:0-10359 GCA_013407115.1 Glycine latifolia
TAGGAAAACCCGTCTTCGTTTGTAGCCATACAATGACGGTTTTTATTAATAACCGTCTTCGTTTGTTTTGAATTTAAAAAACAAAAAGGAAAAAAATAAAATACAATGACGGTTTTTTGGAACCGTCATCGAAGGTACCCAACTTTCAATGACACCCATATCAATGACATTTGAACAACCGTCATCGTATGGCCTAAATAACCGTCATCGTAGGTCTTATTTGTAGTAGTGAGTAATCACATTCATAATAAAAGAATTCCAACATTTATTTATGGGTAAATTAATTAACTTGTTTATTACACTCGTATTGAGAAAAAACTCAAGTTCCACATCGACTAGAGATAGAGCCAAGATAGAATATATAAGTGGGGGAAAACCCTCACCCTATGAGCTAGCTTTTGGGGTTGAGTTAGGTCCAACTCATATTCTAAGATGGTATCAGAGCCTATCTTAAATCTATTAACGGGTCACCCATCATATTATCCATGTACCAAGCCCAAAAGTGTTGGGTGTGAGGGGGTGTATTGAAAAACACCCAAGTCCAACTCGACTATAGATAATGCCAAGAAATAGTATATAAGTGGGGCTCAACCTTCACCATATAAGCTAGTTTTTGGGGTTGAGTTAGATCCAAATCCATATTCTAAGAACTTGTGTGTCACATTGCCAATAAAAGAATCTCAATTTTTGGTTGCTTTCAACATATTATACTCTTGAAAAAAGATAACAATATTTAAGTGTAACTAAACTTTGGATCATTAATTATTCCCGTAATCAATACATAAGACCAAAGTTTATTTTTGAGAATACCTAGATGTCCCAAAATTAATACTGCATTTAGAATCAAATCTAAAATATTTCTTCAATTCTTTAATGTAAAACCAAACATATAAAAATCTATCTAAAATCAATTTCAAATTACAAATAAATATTTTAACATAAAACCATATGTGCACTAAAATATATATTTCAAAAAAATGAGTCGTATAGCATGACTGCTCTTTGTCCCACTAGCATTCTACCATTTAATTGCAGTCACATCACACTACTAATTAACTTCCTTGGGCCATGCCTTGGCTGTACCAAAAGAAAGGCTTCCATGGCTTCTACCATAAGAACCATTTCTTCATCCTAAGTAGTCAGATTCATAATAAAAGAATCCCAAGATTTATTTATGGGAAAATTAATTAACCTGTTTACTACACTCGTATTGAGAAAAAACTCAAGTTCCACATCGACTAGAGATAGAGCCAAGATAGAATATATAAGTGGGGGATAACCCTCACCCTATGAGCTAGCTTTTAGGGTTAAGTTAGGTCAAACCCACATTTTAAGATGATATCAAAGTTTATCCTAGATCTATTAACGAGCCACCCACTATATTATCCATGCACCAATGCCAAAAGTGTTGGGCGTGAGGGTGTGTAGTGGAAAAAACCTAGGTCCAACTCGACTATAGATAGTGCCAAGAAAGAGTATATAAGTGGAGGACAACCCTCATCGTATGAGCTAGTTTTTGGGATTGAGTTAGGTCCAAACTCATATTCTAAGAACTCGTGTGTCACATTTCCAATAAAAGGATCTTAATTTTAAGTGTAACTAAACGCTGGATTGATAATTATTCTTATAATTAATCCAAAAGACCAAAGTTTATTTATGAGAATACCTAGATGTCCGAAAATTAATTCTGCATTTAGAATCAAATCTAAAATCTTTCTTCAATTCTTTAATGTAAAACCAAACATATAAAAATTTATCTAAAATCAATTTTATATTCCAAATAAATATTTTAACATAAAACCAAAGGTGCACAAAAAAAAGTATTTTAAAAAAATGAGTCGTATAGCATAACTGCTCTTTGTCCCACTAACATTTTACCATTTAATTGTAGTCACATCACATTACCAATTAACTTCCATGGGCCATGGCTTGGTTGTACCAAAAGAAAGGCTTCCATGGCTTCTACCATAAGAACCATTTCTTCATCTTGAGTAGTTACATTCATAATAAAAGAATCCCAAGCTTTATTTACGGGTAAATTAATTAACCTATTTACTACACTCGTATTGAGAAAAAACTCAAGTCCCACATCGACTAGAGATAGAGCCAAGAGACAATATATAAGTGGGGGACAATCCTCACTGTATGAGATAGTTTTTGGGGTTGAGTTAGGTCCAAACCCATATTCTAAGAACTCATGTGTCACATTTCCAATAAAACAATCTCAATTTTAGGTTGCTTTCCATGCAATATACTCTTGAATAAAGATAAGAATATTTAAGTGTTACTAAACGCTGGATTGATAATTATTCTCATAATCAATCCAAAAGACCAAAGTTTATTTGTGAGAATACCTAGATGCCCCAAAATTAATTTTGTATTTAGAATCAAATCTAAAATCTTTCTTCAATTGTTTTAATATAAAATAAAACATATAAAAATTTATCTAAAATCAATTTTAAATTCCAAGTAAATATTTTAACATAAAACCAAAGGTGCACTAAAAAATATATTTTAAAAAAATAGTCATATAGGGTGATTGCTCTCTTTCCAACTAACATTCTACCCTATCACACTACCAATTAACTTCCATGGGCCATGGCTTGCTTGTACCAAAAGAAAGCCTTCCATCGATATTTTAGGGAGATAGTTTTCAACCTCACCCTAGAATCCGCCGACATTTTTATAAGATGATATCTTTAATTTGTAAAAAATTATTATAGGGTTGGGCTACAATGTAGTAGCTAAAATCTATTCCACGGGTTAGACATTATTTACATGCTATATCTGTTATCGGGAATTAGAAAAAGTTTAGAAATTATTAATTAAAATAATATTTAAATAATCATGAACATAATAATAAATTCAAAAGCGGATTGTAAGAGCAACTCCAACGCAGGAGCTTGGAGAGTTGCTTAAGGGGAAGAAACGGTATCTTAAAAAAAATCACCGTTGGAGCAATCCTACGTGGCGGAACGCAAGGTTGAAGAAGCAGCCGCTGTTCCTTATATAAGGACCGCATCTTACACAATAAAATAATATTAAACACTCAACCACCACAGGAAAATAAAGAGGGAAAGTAAACTACCTTGGTCGAGGAAGACGAAGACACCAACGGCGACGGCAGCGGCGATTTCGTCAACGGCGGCGGCTATGGCGAGAGGCGAGGTAGCGCGAGGCGAGGGTGTTGGCGGAGAGGCCGTGGGCGAGGCCGTGGCTGTGGGCGAGGTCGGAGAGGGGCTTCGAGGGACCAGGGCGCGGAGAAAACAGAGACATGGGAATGGAAAGAAAGGGAAAGCTTGGACAGAGGCGTGGAGAAGAGAGGGAGAGCTTGGGAGAGGCGTGGAGAAGAGAGGGAAAGCTTGGGATTATGGAGGCCTGGTCCGCGTGGAGAAGAGAGGGAGACTAAAAAAATTGAAAAGAAGCAAAATGGCGCAACATGTAACGACCTAAATTTCTACTTATTTTTATTAACTTTGTTATTATTTGCTTAATGGAAAATTTCCAAGAAAACTATTAGTGAAATTACTAAAACATAAAATGTACAATTATAAACTTAATATTGTACATAGTCATAGTTCTTGTTACAAAAGTCCATACAAATATAGTATTTTCTATGCTTCAGTCTAATACATAACTTCCTTCATTACTCCAGCTCTTCAGTGAACCTGACCATGATTGTTATCTAAGAAAAACATGAAACAATTCTTGTGAGAAATAAAATTTCTCAATAGACAAAGTTAAATCCCAAACTTACTAGTAGGTTAGTAAAACATCAATATATTCAAACCCATACATAAGAAATATGCAAGCTATATGAATGCATGAAATGAACTATCCCAGGGCAAATGGCCTCCACATATCGTACTGTATATGGCCACACCTCGTACTGGATGTGGACGCTGCTATAGTCTTACGCAAACATGCATGAAATATTGCCATGTATCTTGCGCCTGGGTACTACATATCGTACTGTATGTAGCATCAGATTCTGTTTCTCCAAAGCCTCGTACTGGACTTGGAAACAGTAATCCACCTATCTTATTACATCAATATTCATCCATAATATAATCAAATCCATAAGTAAAACACATATACCTTATGGAAAAATATTTTCATCATATCATCATATGGATTATAAATATGGTTACACCACCATATTTTAATCAAGTAAGATTATTACCATCTTTTATGCATAACCAGAGAATAGTTTTAACTATAGAAAAATTATGTTAGTAATCTAACTAATGATCCTCAATATAAATAATATCTAATTCCCTTGAAACCTTCACAAGAAAAGATTCAAACCTAGTATGAAATCTTGATTCTTCTTTCACCTACTTCCTCACTAATTAATCCTCAAAAGTGAATCATTCAATAGTTAAACCATTAAACTACATAACTATTCAACCTCTACTTCTAAATTTAAATCAAAATAGTTTCATAAAAATATCAACAGACAGTCCAAAATATTATTAAAATCACCTTCAAAAGTTCATCAAATGGGCTTCCATACATCACTAATATTGATAGATATAAATCATCACCTATCTTATGGCTTAAATTAACATATTCTCATTAAAGAATAACCTTCAAACATCACGAAATTCAAGCCTAAATAATAACCATAATTCAGCCTACTAAAGCATGTAAATTAATCCAAACCATGGCTTAACAAGAGATTTAAGCTTTGCCTACCTCAAGTGAGTTTGAGTCTTGAATTTGAATGGATAAATGGCTTCCTTCCTTCCTTCCTTTCTTGGGAAATCCTCTTAGAGATGAAGCCTTGATATCCTTATACTAAACTTGACAAGAACTCTTCCTAAGGTTGCTAGGTTTCTCACGAAATTTTTTTCAAAGAGATGGGTTTGCTTTTCTTTCTTGATTCAAGTTTTAAAAGAGAAAGATGAAATGAAATGAAGGTGATATGAGGGGAGAGGGAGCACGAAATTGAGATAGAGGAAGTGCCTTCAGAATGGTTTGCACCAAAGGTTCCCCTCCTCCCTTTATATAGTGTTTAGAAAATATAACTCTTTCTTAAAAATCTTCCAAGTTGATTTTGTGCCATACAAGTGTCCTAACACTTGTCTTGGTCATAATGAATGCCTTTCCAAGTGTCCACTTAGTTGGAATGCCTTTACAAGTGTCCCTACATGTGTCCAATTTCATGAAGCTTCTCCTTGCTTCATCAAAGTTCGTGTGAAGGCTAGATGGAGGTGGAGAAATCTTGGCTTGATTTTTATGTTATCTTGCATCCATGCCATACAAGTGTCATACCACTTGTTTCTATCATGTGGCTTGTTTTTTTTTAAGTGGCTTATCATGAAGTTTCTTGCCTCTTCTACACCCTTCTTCACGTGCTCTTCATACCTAGGGGTGGGAACATAAATTTTTCTTCCTTTTATGCCATACAAATGTCCTTCCACTTTTTAGCACAAAACCTGTTTTAGTAAAATCCTTATTCTGGATTCGTTAACCGTTGGATCTCCTTAAAATTTTAAAGGTACACTAATATCCCACATATGTAACTTTTGACCGTTGGGATTGATGAAATAATCTCTAGAGATTTCCACGTGATCTACCAAAGGAGACAAGAGAAGATTTTTCTTCTTATCTTGTTTTTGATTGGCCTATACTTCTGCTGATTATCAAAAATTACTAAACCATTTTATTAAATTGGTTTATATATTCTATAATTAAGAGAAAATTCCTTAGATTATATGTATCATCTTTCCATGTTTTTCTTATGCTTGAATTTTCTTAAATAAAGTCTCAAAGTTGTTATCTTGAAAAATTCCTAGAAATTTTATTCTAAAGTTTTGTGTCTCAAAATATTTTGATACTTAGTTAGCTAAGTGTATGCTATAATTCCATTAGGTTTCTACAAAATTTTTAAAGTTATTTGAGCATTTTTGTCCTAGGGGCATATTGGTAATTTTGTCATGCTTCCTAGGGGCATTTTGGTCATTTTACAAAAATATACAAGGGTATTTTTGTAATTTTCATCCTAAGGGTATTCTAGTAATTTCTACTTCATGGAAAGAGTGATTTAGTCATTTCTCTTCAAATATACTTGTATCCAAACATCATCACATTTCCACAAGTGTTTAATAAAATTTTTAGGATGTTACACAACAGTGTGGAGGAGAAAAGAAGCAGACGGCGCAACCGAAGGAAGGAAGGAGAAAAGTTGAATATATAGCAGGGCAGAAGGGTTATTTGGGCCAAATTTGCTTTATGCACCCATTTTTTTGCTTTCTGCAATTTTTATATTATTTTTCGAAATGAGCTTTTTGTATTTTTTATTTATTAAAAAATATAAATACGTGGATTTTTTTGAGTTTCTTGTAGTTTCTTGCATTGGAGCAAAATATTGAGTGAGTTCCTTACGAGTGGCATGGCACTGTAGGGACCACAAAAAGTACCACGAGGACCACAAAAAATGAATGAAGGAACCCAAATGTGTTTCTTGCATTGGAGGTCCTCTAAGTTCATCAATCATATTATTTCTTTAGTTCTACTTCATTCATATATCTCCTTGACTGTCTGGTATCTTTTCTTTTTCCCTTATAAATTTGTTTCTTGCCCTATTGTAACAATAGCCAAGTAGGGCATCAACGCAGTATACCTGTTTCATTGCATCACAAGCTAGCCTTTCTCTACAATTAGGTATCTGTTTCCATGGCTCACCTTGTTGATCATTGTCAGAAGCTGAAAATCAAAGAGCAATGTCAAGTTTCTCCCCCACCTGGCTCCGTTCCACCAACCTCTCTTCCTTTATCTTTCCTTGACCTTCTTTGGGTTTACTGTGACACGGTGCAAAGCATTTTCTTCTATGAATTGCCTCGCTCTAGTAACCATTTCTTGCAAACTGTGCTTCCAAATCTCGAACACTCTCTTTCCCATACTCTCCAACAATTCTTCCCCTTTGCTGGAAATCTCGTGATCCCTCCTAAGCCACACTTCCCTCACATCCTCTACACCCCTGAAAACTCAATCTCCTTTACCATTGCAGAATGCACTTCTGAGTTTCAACATCTCATAGCTAACTCCGCAAGAGATGTTAGAGACTCTCACCCTTTTGTTCCTGTGTTGACTACCCCCAGTTCCAAAGAAGATGGCACATGGTTGCTCCCTCTCATGGCCATTCAAGTCACCATTTTCCCCAACTATGGCTTCAGCATTTGCATCTCTTTTAGACATGTTGATGCTAATGGAAGAGCATTCCTTCATTTCATGAAGTTTTGGTCTAATCTTTGTAGAACAAATTATGACGTCTCAGGTACTCAAGATTTGTTACCATTGCTCAATACGGACATCATCAAAGACCCCAAAGGGCTTAAGCTCGCTTTCTCGGAGGAACTATGGAATTCTCCCATAGAAAGCATAATAAAAGCACCCCCAAAATTTGTTGACAATACTGACAAATTCCGTCATGCATTTGTGTTGAGCAGTGATCATGTTGAGAAGCTAAAGAAATGGGTGTCTAATGAGTGTAAGAGTTATTATGGGTTAGACTCGGAGTCATTGCACATATAACCTTTGTGGTGTCAAGTTCTTTGATGTGGGTTTGCAAGGTTCAATCAGAAGAAGATGCCAATGCTAGCACTATTGCTAATAATAATGATGAAATACACAACTTGCTCTTTCTAGGAGATTGTCGTAACCGTCAAGAACTTTCGATTCCTTCTACGTACTTTGGAAACTGCGTTGTTCTTTACGATGTGCCACTCGAGAGGAGCAAGCTAATGGGAGAGAAAGGAATTGTTGAGGCAGCGATTCATATTGGAAGGAAAGTTAGAGATTTTCAATTTGATGCTTTGAAAGACGCTGAGAGTTTTATGTCTTTCTCTAAAGGAATAAGGAAACTGAAACATTTGGTTACAATTGCAGGGTCACCAAAGCTAGGTGCATATGAGACTGATTTTGGGTGGGGAAAGCCCAAAAAGGAAGAAATACTTCACATAGAACATTCATCAACTATCTCACTTTCTGATTGTAGGGATGATGAAGGTGGAGTGGAAGTTGGGTTAGTACTTGGAAAGGCACAAATGAGCAAATTTTCTGCTATATTGGAAGAATTTCTTAGGAGTATTGCTTCTCGTGACTAAAATCCATCCCCATCTTCAAAAATAAGATGCTAATAATTATTGTTGTTTTAGGTCTCTGCATTTTAGTATTTTTTTTTTAAGTTCAGTCTTCATCGTTTTTTTAAGTTGTCTCTTATGATTTTTTTCATTTGTAATTTGCAGTGTTAATCTATTTGTTTTTAAGGGACGATGTGATGGAAAAACATTATTAAGATATAGGATAGAAAAATAGTATTACTAATAGTAGAGATTACACTACTTCAAGCGGCTCAATCTGCTACGGTTCTGGGCGCATTATAACGACGGTCATACGACGGTTGTAGATATAGCTGCCGTTGATATAGAAGCATTTTAACTACGGTCTTGAGACCGACTTTGATTAAGCGCATTTCAACTACAGTTATATGAGTAACCGTGTTTGAATAAAGCCATATCCACTACGGTTCAGGAGTTGGAACCGACTTTGATTAAGCGCATTTCAAACTGCCTTATCCACTACGGTTTTGTAGTTGGAACCGTGTTTGATTAAGCGTTTTTCAATGTAAAAAAAAAACTTACCTATTCTACTACGGTTGTTATAGGTAACCGACTTTGATTAACATATCTACAATGGTGGGCATTTTAAAATCGTAGTAGATATAAGTGGAGTTTCAGTAATATTAAAAATTAATAATGAAGTTTCAGTAATATTAAAAAATCTTTGAAGCATATATGGCTACTAAAATACATAGGAAAAGTTAGGAATATGTCGGCATAAATGCCAATGAATTAATAAGGATATAAGTGGAGTTGTTACTAACTAATAATAATACATTTTAATAATAGTAACAATAATAATATAGAAAGGAAAGGGATCTTCACTTACCATTCTCAGTCCAGTTTACAATTATTGACGAATAACGCTGTTGATCTCCACTTAACCGAATGCACACATACTTTCCTAATTCCTTTTATTCCTTGCATTAAATATAAAATTATCATAAGAATATACTTGATGACATATTGCTATTTTAAATTACAAAAATTAAAAAAACAGCTATCATAAGATTATACTTGACTGGTGGAAAAAACAGCTACCATTGGTACACTTCCAAGTTCGTGGACCCAAGCCGCATCCTCCATCTCTACGACACCGTTTTCCAAGCTTCTCTGCAGTGCTCACCCACCAACAAGTCACTTCTCTCAGCTAGCACCCCTCCATGCTTGCCGTCTTCGATGACCGCTGTCCCGACCTTCACACCACTCGCTCCCTTTAGTTCGTTGACCTCAGAAACCAGCGTGGCCTGTGGTCCGAAACCAACTACGGGTTTGACACCGGAATCTGGCCGGAGCACCACAGCTTCAGCAACTCCAATTTAGGCTCCATTCCTAAATGCTGGAAAGGGGTTTGTGAAAGTGGCGTGAGATTCTCTCCCAGTAACTGTAACAAGAAGTTGATTGGTGCCAGATCGGCGTGAGATTTGGGCTCAAGGCCATTGCGAGCTTCGACATGAACGAGCCATCGTCGGCAATGGCGATGCATAGGGAACTAGTATCCTCTGAATGAATGAAAGGAAAAAGGGGTAAAGGAAAGCAAAACAGTGAGAGAGAAAGATAAGCGAAACGCCATTGGGTTGTGTGATTCAAATTTAAAAAGGCGGATCCAAAGATCGAGGAAGAAAAAGGCAAAATTTAAAGAAAATTCAAAGACAATTTTTAAAAAAACCGTCCTTGAACAATGGTTTTTAAAGGCGGTTTTTTCATAACCGTTTTTGAATATTGCTTTCCAATACAGGTTTATTGCAACGACTTTGTTGTTTTTCTTTTATTTACAATTTTGCCACCGCATTTTATTTTAAAACGGTTTCTTGAGAACCATCTTTGTTTTAACGTTGTTAAACACTCTTTTTGTAGTAGTGTTAGTATATTGTTGACGGAAAAACGTAAAACGTGAAGGAAAAAAAAAGATAATGATTAAATTAAATAAGCGCTAAAATGCAAGAATTTAAACTATATTCAAGTCTCTTATATGTGTGTTTGGGACCAGTTCACTGCAGAGAATGCCACCACCTATATAACACCTCAAAAATTGTTTTTTTGATATATTATTTTCAAATTATTTAAATGATAAATATTGCGAAATATGGGTCATGAAATTTAGTTTCTATTTCTAAGTTGATAAAATATCTCAATATATTTTTTTCTTTTGAAAAAGGAAATAACACATACATACATACAAACATACACACACACACACACACACACACACACACACACACACACACACACA
>QARZ01038976.1:0-21154 GCA_013407115.1 Glycine latifolia
ATTGCAATTTATTTATTTCCGTCTTTACATTCAACCAATCAATCAAACAACAATATTCTTTTTGTTTAATTTTCTACTTTGGTTTCAATCACTCTTATTGCTTTTGCTGTGGAAATTACCCCAATCCCTGTGGAGACGATAACTCACTTACTCACTTTTATTACTTGTTAACGATCGGTGCACTTGCCGTAATCACGCAACACTTATGTAGTATTTATGTGATTTGGTTTATGTAGGAGAAAGTGCTCAGATTTCTCATGTTCATATAAGAGGACAGGTTCTGTTGGCAAAATTATGACCTCGAGATCACTATCGCATACCACGTTTGAAAGTGCTAAGGATTCTAATGAGGAGGAAACACAACTTGCTAATGACAATCACATTCCTTTCTCAAATTCTTACGTAATTTCATGTTTGTTGCAATGCTGAATTCTGTTTAAAATTTTGTTGATTAAACTATGGCATGTTTGTTGATTGTTATTCAGGGGGCAAGTTAAGAAACATGCTTTCGTGTTTTCAATATTTTTAGTAACTAACTTACCATTATACCAGGATTCAAATAAAGGGATGTCATTTAACTTTGATCATGGTTCAGGATTCATGGGAAATAAACTTAAGAGGCTTCTGTTTTAGTTTGATAATTTGGAAACTAGATAGTATTAGTGCATGATAAAAAATCTTTTGGCTTCCTAATCCTTACTTATCTTTCGTGTATGATTATTCGTGGTACAGATATTTCTATCCTTGTATTTTAGTTATTCATGATGTTGCAGAGACTAAATTCAAATGTGTGCAATTTGCCCACTATTCCATTCAGAGTTGAGGATGCAAACAATGCAAAAAATCAAAAGTATAGAGAGGCTTCAAAGGAAGTGAAAGCTGGTGCAAATATGAATGGTCATGGAATAACAAATTCAACTTCAGTACATGTAGCTGGGGATGACCTTGTGTTTGTCAATAATGTCTTGCCTGCAAGAAACATTGTGCATGGTACTTTTACATCACTATCACAATCTTTATTGTTATTCTGATTGCTTCTATATCCTTTCGTGTTAATAAATAATTTTAGTATTATGCTTGTATAATATGTTACCTATTGTTATCCTCTTTTTGCTATCTAGTATTTACATTTGACTCTGATTGCTCCTAGTCTCTCCCCCTCCCCCCCTTTGTTTTACCTATATCAAACAATATAATTAATCTTTTTGTTCATTGTATGACTTGTATAATATGCAGCAAGATTGCAAAGTTGGTATTTTTAATGCATCTTGTCTTACTCTAAAAAATATGTTCAAAGACAACAAATATACAAGAGAAGTATACAAATTTTTTTTTATCGATAAAAAAAATATTATATATGATAATAAGTTCAGTACAAGTGGTACTGTTTTATATACATCCTAGCATCAAAAGTTTCATAACTATGGTGACCTAATACATGAAGACCAACATCAATTAGGACACCAAAGATTTGGCTGTAGGCTAGGCCCTCAACCACACCAAAAGAAGAAACTATATGTTAATCCCTCCCCTGTATACAAAAACCTCCCTAATAATACTGGACCAATAGTGAAAGGGGATGTCAAATCCTTTCTCCAAATTTTTGAGCCAGATACAGCAAAAAAATAACACATCCTCCATCAATTTTTGACCCTTGAAACTTTCGTTGTGGAAGACAATCATATTCCTATGATGCCAAATACAATAAGTCAGAGCGATCCACCAAGTCTGTCACCTCTGTATCCTAAATCAATTAATACAATAGTAGGAATGTTGACGAAAATGTTTTTTTGGAATTTCCGAAGATACCCCTACTATGTTTACCCATGACATCGATTCCCTCCATAACGACATGATTATAACACAGCTGAAAAATAGGTGAGATGTTGGGCAGCTGACATCATCGAGTTCCATATTCATGCTTCTTATGTTATTCTTTGTAGGCAATTGATCGATGATCAGTTTCCAAGTGAAGCATAAAGCTTTACTAGGGATTTTTAGTTTCCATAGTGCCTTGAATACATCATCCTGATTCTGAATTGTCAGATCCCTGTTAAGTAACCTGTAAGCGCTCCCCACTGTATATCTCCCACTCGAATCCCCCTCCCATTTCAAAGTGTCTTGTTGTTGCACTTGTACTAACACACCCTGTATATCCTCCAAAAATTTTACAGTTGTTTCTGCTTCACCCTTCATAAGAAAGATTCTCCACCGAAGCTGCCATTCCCAACCTGCATGTGATGTTATTCCCATTTGCTGGATATGATGTTGTTATTGTTAAAAAGTCTAGTACAATCTTGGATACTTCTCCTTCAGTGACACCCCACCCTCCTTACATCTGTCTTCCCAGAATAGCTCCTTTGATCCACAGCCCATTTTCCATCTTGTCCCTCTTTGAAACCATCTGCCCTCCTCATTCGAATTGCAAATGAGGCTTAGGTCCCTCCACTAGAGAAATTCACTAACGAACCTTCTTGTCTCATCCAAATTCCTCCATACTTTGAATCCAAAACTTGTGCCCACAGTTTGTCTTGATGATGAAACAGATTCCAATGCCACTTCTTATTAGTATGTAGGTGTCCTGAGACAATCTGATTTATCAGCTGAACACCTTGTACTATTTATTATTTCATGATTAATAAGAGCAAACTTGATCTTTATCATATTTATATCTCACCTATATTTATAGCATTTTGCGTTTAAGATAAAGGCCCTAGGAACAGAACAAGTGTACACTAGAGGATCTATGATAGGGATCATGATCATGAGGATTCGAGGACACTACATGTCTATTGCCTAAAGCTTGTTCCTAGTCTTGAATCATCAAGAAAGGTCATTGATGATCTCAATAAGACTAGTACGACATCTTCTACTTGTATAGAGATGCAAGGTAGGGACTTCATGGAATGCATGCATGGTGATACCTTAGCTAATGTCGTGGGTGGATCTGTTTGGGAACAGAGGGCATTAAACTGACCAGCCGAGAGACTCCACAAGGATTCTTTAAAATATCATTGGATTTGTAAAGTCTCTCATCATTTGGTAGTGCGGATCGTCCTAGACTTGAGGATGTCATCGAATACTATGTCCTATGGTTATACTTTGACTGTACGACTTTATTCACCTGAAAATGGGGAGAACAATGTACTCTTAGGTATAACTTGAATACATGAGTATAGATGGACATGCCGAAAGGACTCACAATCCCTTACGAGGGATTAGTTGTTCACAAGACCGGTAGGGCTTGGATGACTTCTATTTGACTTGGGAATCTATGCATAGTAAGAGATCAAGAGGAGTCATGATTTGTCTTAGAGTCAATAGAAGAAGATTCCTAGTTCATGTGAAAAGCTATATTTAGTCAATAAAGAGAGATGATACTTTATCCTTGCTCTCGACTAAATGTGAATGATGATGTGAGGGATGATGGAGACACAATATCCAAATTATAAAGGTAGATCACTTGATCAACTCAATTAGTTATGAGGTCGCAGAGCATTGCTAGTGTCTTATGTGGTCATTAAATAAATTGGGCCCATTAAAAGAGTTTAATTGGTCCAAGTTTATTTATGTCAATGACTAATTGGGCCTAATGGGTCACACACAAAGGTTATTCTTTGTTGCAAGCTATAGTGAGTTTGGGCCAATAATTAGTTATTGGGCTTTATCAAGACTATGAGTTAAATTGGGTTAGAGTTGGACTTCAAGCCCACTTGAATCATGCGCCCTATTTGGGGCATTAATGGTGAAATTGGTTTCTCCACTAATGGTCCCAGATGTGTTGACAGGCCTGATGGGCCTTGGGCCATGAATCCAAGCAAGTCAAGAAGTTAACTTGACCAAAATAAGTTTTGGGTAAATTTGAAATTTGAAATTTGAAATTTGAAATTTGAAATTTTGAATTTTGAATTCGAATTCAAATTCAAATTACGAACTAGATAAGATTGAATTTATATTTGAGTTTAATTTGAAATTTGAAATTTGAATTTGAATTTTAAATTCTATGAGGTTAGATTGTTGAGGATAATTTAAATTATCTAAATGAATAATCTAATAAAGATTGAATGAAGATTCTCTCAACAATATTTTTATTTGAATTCTAGATTCAAATGAGTTATTGTTAGAACAAACTTTGGAGGGATGAGAGAGAGAAGGAGGCGGTTTTGATGAGAGGATCTTAATAGATTCTTTTTCAAATTTTCTGCAACAAATGGATAGGATCCATTCACTTGAATTTTCAATTCAAGTCTTGCAAGAGTGGAACAAACTCAAGGATTTTCTAGTAACATCTTGAATTTTGAAAAACCCAATAAACTGGGGCTAATTTGGAGTGCTTATCTCACCTTAAATAGACGCCTTTGTGGGAGGATTTTATAGATGAAAAATTTTGCCCCCTCCTCTCATGATTCTGAATCAAGTTCTAGTTTTTCTTCTCCCTCATCTTCTCTCCTGTTTTGCTGCACCTTCAGCTGACCTCAAGGCACCAATATAGTCTTGAGAAAAGAAACCAAATACTTGAAAGCCTCACATCTTGCATGCGCCTAGCAAGCCACCAAGGAAAAGAAGGAATCAAGGAGAAGAAGTTCTCTCTTGCAAGAAGGAGATAACCATGTGGATCACTATTGGAGGGCATCATCTTCTTTGAGCCTTCAAGTGATAAAGGTATTTCTAAAACTCCAACGTGTTTCAATGAGTAATTCCTAAGCACACACACATGAGGTGCATAGATGGTCTATGTTTCCGCATCAATAAAAAATATTGTTTTTACCCTCATGTGAGCACACCGCGGTTTGACCAAGGTGCTGCGTTTTTTTGAACTTTCACTTCTCTAGTAAAGCAAGGTTGAACTTCACTAAATCCCTGATACCCAAGCCCTCTTTCTCCTTCAGTTGACAAACTATTTCCCAGCTCACCCTAGCAATCTTCTTCAGATATATGTTTCCTCCCCACAAGAATATCCTCTGTAGCCTTACCAACCTATTCACCACCTTCTTTGGAACCCTGAAAAAAAAGAATAAAAAATAAGGATTGAGTTCAGGACTAACTTTATGGAGTCACCCTTCCCTCAAAAAAGAGAAAATTTTCTTTCCACTTTGACAATTTTCTCTCACATTTTTTGACTATTGGATCCCATGTCTCACAACATCTTGGATTTGCCCCAGTAGGAACACCCAAATAAGAAAAGGGTACTAACAATACCCTACAGTTCAAGTAGCCTGCATCATTGCTTATCCATTGTTCATTCATCCAAAATACCCCAAATCTACTATTGGTAAAGTTTATCTTTAGTCTTGATACCAACTCAAAGCTCCTCAACATCACCTTGATTGCTCTAACATTTTTCGTCGTTGCTATCCCAAAGAAAATTGTATCATATGCATACTGTAATATGCTAATGTCCACATTTTTTTCCCGACCTTAAAGCCTTCAAATAGTTTATGCTCTTGTGCTTTTCTCTTCAAACCAATTAAGCCCTCAACTACAATGTTGAACAGGAATGGGGCAAGTAGGTCCTCTTGCTTAAGTCATATTTGAGGAGTGAACTCTGTTGTTGGGCTCCCATTGACCAATATGGAAATAGAAGTTGATTTCAGGCATCCTTCAATTCATCTAATCTATTAAGTGCAGAAATGCATCTGCTTCATCATATACAAAAGGAAATCCTAGCTTACTGAGTCATATGCCTTTTCATAATCAACTTTGAAGACAAGGCAACTTTTATTACTCTTTTTTTCTTCGTCAACAACCTCATTGGCTAAAACCATGCTATGTAGCAAATGCCTACCTTCTATAAAAGCATATTGGAGATCATCTATAATGGTTGGCAACACCTTCTTTAATCTTGTAGACAACACCTTGGCCATAATTTAATACACTCAACCTATTAATGAAATAGGTCTATATTCATTTAAACTCTGTGGCTCATGAACCTTAGGGATCAATGCTAGAAATGATGCATTACCACCCTTTAGAAAAACTCCATTTACATAAAAGTCATCCATAAAATGAAACAAGTCAAAATTGATAACATCCCAGAATTCCTAGATAAACTTGAAATTTAGTCCATCGGTCCAGGGCTCTTCTCACTGCCATAATCCCACACCGCATCCCTCACTCTATTCACGTCAAAATGCGCCACCAGAAGGTTATTATGTTATTGTTCCAAGGCCTAAAATTTGACGTCGTTTAACTTAGGCCTCTCCCACTCAGATCCTTCAAAAAAAGTTTAATTTCCTCTTTGACCTTGCTTGGCTCCTCTAACCAACAGCCATAAGCAAACACACCTTTGACCATATTGTTTCTACGTTTCCAATTTATGATCAAATGGAAGAATCGGGAATTGCAATCCCCTTCTCTAATCCATCCAGTCCTTGCCTTTTGCCTCAGAATTGATGCATTTGACTATGCTCCAGCCCACAATTCCTCCTGTAATTGCTTTATCAATTTTATCTCTTGATCATTCAATTATCTATCATCACCTTCTATTTCTAACTTGTTAGGCTCCATCTCTACTCTTCTAAGATTCTATTGAATGTCACCGAACTAGGATTTATTCCATACTTTTAGCCTTTGCTTTAGACTCTTAATCTTTTCTTTTAATGCATGCATCCCAACCATTAACCATGTTCGTAGTCCAGCTATCTTGGACTACCTTCCTGAAAGATTTATCTTTAAACCAACAGTCCAAAACCTGAAATGGCTTTGGACCCCAATTAACAAAAGTAGATATCAATAGGATTGGACAATGGTCTGAGAAGTTGTGATCCATAATAATCTTAGTGCTACCTTAGCATTTGGCAAGCTATTCTATGGATACGAGAGCTCTGTCCAATCTGCTTTTAGTAATCCCATTTGGTCTGTACCAGGTGAATTTTTGCCCGACATAAAGCTCATCCTTAACCTCTAAATCTACAATCCATTCATTAAATTCCTTCACAATACCCTCATCTTGCATCCTCTGACAATTGCTCATTCTTTCTGATGGTCTTCTGATATTATTAAAATCACCTATTATACACCGTAGACCCCTCATATTTGCATGTCTCATCTATCTAATTTCTTCCCATGAATTTCTTTTCAAAGCTTCCTCACATGGTGAGTATAAATTCACTATTATGACTTTTTCACCATCTGCAACCCAAGTCCCTTCTAAGCAAATTAAACCGCTTCCTCTCAGCTTCTTCTCTAATTTAAATGATTCCTCATTTCAAATACACAATAGTCCTCTCGCTCTATTACATGTTAGTTGAAATTCCCAACCGACTCCAGAATCACCCCACAAAGCTTGGCATACATTCTTATCTATGACTTCTTTTTTAGTCACTTGTAAGCATAACATATCTACTCTTTCTTTTTACTATTTTTTTGATTGAAACCCACTTTACAGCCCTCCCCAACCCCTTTATGTTGTGTGATATGATCTTTATCAATCATCGTCACTGTTTCCCAACCTTTGAACCTCTTCCTTATCTCTTTCTTCCATGGATATCATTTTGCTCACCATTTCTTCCTGATTACTATAGTTTCTCCCAAGTGTTTTGCCATATCCCAATTGCTAGCTGCTTCTTTTACCAACTCATGGTTTATAGGACTCGAGGCCGACTTTAATGCCACTGTAATGTAATTTTCATTCTGCCTTTCCCCCCAAACTTCAATTTCCTTCAACCTACTACCCCCCAACATTTTTGGAGAAGCCTCGTAATTGGTTTGGCAAGTAACAACCTTCTTTCCTTTATTGATGATCTGCTATTTTTTTTGTTCGTGTTAGGATCCATTTGTTTCTTTGGGTCCTATTTCCTTTTTACACAACTTGTTTCTTGAGTATACCTTCCACTGGTCGGGCCCATTTATGTTAGAGTCTATCAGCCTATATTTGCCTCCTTGTCTTTTATCATTGCTTTTGTTTGTCTGTCTCGTAAGTGACCAGGGAGCTTCCTTTTCCTCTAAATCATCACGTTCCTCCATCTCCTTTAATTCAAAAATTTGCGTTAGACTTCGTTCTTGTAACTACCCTCCTTGTCGCTACGATATCACTACTTTAAACATATAATTTTCCAATTTAAATGAAAAACTCTATTAATTTGATTATGAAAATGAGGGTAAATGTATCGCGATAATACACTCATAAAAAATGCACAAATATGTAAATAAATACATATATATACATATATTAAACCATTACATATCATTCACATGTCAGAACATAATTCAGTTTTTACATATATCTAAGCTTGAAATTACATGTTCGATCAAAGAGAAACAAGAAACCAACTAAGAAAGAGTTGATAACAAAACACAACTCTCTCCAAAAATAAATTTCAACGTTATCATGTTGGTTTGGCTGCTCCAACAAAAGGATTTCCCTCAAACATAACCTATTGCTATTCATCTGCTCCTAGGAATAAAGGTTCGCGATCATCACATGTACCAATCACACAGTACAAAATTGCAAAAGGTGAGTTTATTATACAAGATCAACAAGCACCAAATGACAATGATTAGAAAGAAAAAAATAATAATAACCACAATTATTTTCAGTAATCAATCAGTTCAACATATACTCAACAAACTAGTCATCAACTTTTTCCACAATTCAAATCAATTATGTTCAGAATCATGCATGCACTTGACTCAACTCTCAAATGCAATGTGGTACCATTCGTCAGGAAATAGCCTAAGCGTGCCAACATGACACTCTCACTTAGGAAAATGATTTAGTAGCTTGTCGAGGTCACCCTGTGGTGCACAGGCCACTCTCCCTTGGTGATCAGCCAGAGTCACAAGGGAGTTCCAAACCCTAAGTAGCCACATTTTTATCCTCATGAAAAACTACAGGTACTTACTGCCACTATTTATACTATTTGCATGCAATTATGAAGTATGAAACATGGGCACCATCAATTCACTGACAATGGATAGTTAAAATTTCTAAGCAAACCCTTTCCCTCTCCAGGGATGCTTAAAATTCTTAAACCAATCATCTTCCCTCCCAGGGATATCCAACAAGGCACTGCACCCCCATGTACATACACAACATACATCCATCACAAAAACATCATCAACATCAACATCATCTCATCTCAATGTCATCATCAACACCAACATCATCTCATATCAATGTCCTCATCAACATCAACATAATCTCATATTAATATAATCATCAACATAATTTCATTTCAATATCATCAACATCACAAGCAATCACATTCCACATATATACATATAACACATGTCTGAGCTTTACATTCCTCAGGTCTTCAGACAACATAAATGTCATACATTCACAATCCATAATACCACAAATTGAAATTTTAGAAAAAAATTTGAATTAAAGAAAAGAACTATAATATACAAAACAACTCATGCCCATTTAAAATTTAATAAAGTAAATAGGAGAATATATTATAAAATTTTGGGTAGAGTCTCCTCTGTAATTAAGAATTTTCCCAAAAAATTTGAATCATTACAACAACAATATCATTCACATCATTCATCAATAACAAATATATTGCATTCCATTAGTTTAAAAACGCAGTTTTTCTTGAAAATCAGCACGCAACAGGGATAGACATACATCCCCATAATTGGGTTCCCTGACCCAACTATGGTATCAAAAGCTGTAAACAAATAATAAACTCCCATCACCTAGCTATATTCCTTTATTAGCTCCTTGTAACGTCGTTTTGAGATCTCTTAAGTTCACGTGCTTTGGTCCAAATGTAAAGTTCTATATACCAAATCGAAGACATTTTAGTGTAGATTTCAAAGACAAGGTTAACATAACATTCGAGGTCAAACACTCACTCAAATTTAAAAGGGGCTACAATGGTGTTTTGGGATTCCACATCAAAAAGACGTCATTTTGAAATTTTGATCACACCAATGTGACCAGGGTTCAACGAACGATGGAGGATCAATGCAAGCTAAAGAGCTAGGACTCAAGCACTTCAAGATCATATCCAATCTAACTTGTATCTCTTGGAAAAGCAAGAAGAAGCCCACAAAATTAGTGGAAACACAAAAGGAGTGTTGTCTATTTTAATAGATTAAAAGCATCCTGTAACAGATTAAAACCATTTTTTGATACCTGTAATCGATTAAAAGCATCCTGTAATCGATTAAATCAGCCTGAAAAATGTAAATAGCTCTGTTTTAATCAATTACCAAACCAAATAATCGATTATTTAGGTTAAATAATTGATTACATGGATGAAATAATCGATTAAATCAGTAAACTCTGCAGAAGCGTGAAACTTAGAAGCTAAGGGTCATTTTAAAGAAAGCTTGCACTTCAAGCTACATTTGGGCTTCATTTCAATTTACATTTACATTACATTTAATGTCATTTAGCTTGTTAATTCGTGGCCTATATAAGGTTCCAAAAACTGAATGTAACTAACTTTGGTTCATTAATACAATTTCTGAAAATTGTGTGAGAATTTCTCTCTTGTTCTTGTTCAAGAACTTCTTGAGTCTTATCAATGGCTTCCCAATGCTATTGTGGTGATTCTTCCTAGAATTATTGGAGAGCTTCTCCATGGTGTCTTCATCTTCATCCCTAACCTTTCTTCCATCTTCCATTTTCTGCAAATAAACTTCTAAAACAGCCCCAATTCAAGGAGTGCTGGAAGCTTATGTGTTCTTGAGGTTTGCTTCAAGCTTGGGTTTTATTGTAATGTAGATTTGGGAAAACTTAATAGCTATGGGTTCAGCTATTTTACATCATGTGGTATCTAGAGCCTAATCCTTGTAGAATTCTTCTTCATGTTTAGTTTTAAGATTTCTTCAAAGGTAAAATTCTGCAGCAAATCCAAAAACGAAAATCTATTTCAATTCCTTGTTTCTTGTTGTTTTCCTTTGATTCTTGGTGGTTTGGGCTTGTTGTGTGTTCAGCCACAAAACCTTAGTATTTTCTTCAAGTTCTATGTGAATTCTTGTTCTCATGTTCTTCATGTGTTCTTGACATTTTTTTGATTTTCTAGCTTTGATTCTTGTCAACTTTTGTTTGTAGTGTTTTTGTGTTGTATAACCACTTGTTTTGATTCTACTCTCATGCCTAAACTAAATTGATTTGTTAGAAGCAAATTTTACAATTGTTATACATCATATTTTAGTGATTCATTGAATTTCTTTAAGGATTTTTGAACTTGTTCAAAAGAAAAACAAAAGCTGAAAAAATAAATTGTGAAAGAAACAATCCAAAAGCAAAAGAAAAATACATCAAGTGTACAACCAAAGATATTATTGATTAGTGGCTGGAAAAAGTAAAAGAAAAATAGAATTTAGAAGCAAATTACAAAATTAAAAGTTCCAAAAATTTCCTTTGAACAACAAAATCAAGTGAACTTGTATGACATGCAAATTTGATTAAATTTGGCTTCTAGCAATTGAATTTGATTTGCATATCCTCCTTGTGCAATTTGGTACAGCCATAGTATTCCTTGAGTTGTCTCATTAAATTCCAATTTGAGTTGTGTTTTTCTAAATTTTGCTTTGTTGCTTGTCTCTTAAAATTTCCAAGGTTTTGTCATAGAGTTTTCTTGTTCTTTGGACTCTTGAGTTTAGCCTAGAATCATTTCCTATTTCACTATAGTAAAGAGGCTTGATTTGATTAGAAGTTTTTGCTTAAGAGCTATAGAGAGGAATAAGAGTGGAAAAAGGCAAGAGAGAACATTATAGAAAGAGCCTAGATTAAAAGTGTGCAAACACTTAGAGAGTGGTGAGAATTTCTTTATATACTTGTGTTTTTGCTAACCATTTTTTTTTGAAGGATGAGTTCAAGTGGAGGAGAGGCTTTGTCACCTAGGACCTCTAGGTTGATGAAAGCCATGAAAAAACAAATGAAAGACTTGAAAACAAAATTGCAAACCAGTATAGATGCAAGGTTTGGAGAGTTTCAAAAGGAGACCCAAAGGAGGAGTCATCCAATGGAAAATGTGGATGGAGAGGCTCGTAATGGTAGAAGGTTGAGTGGGTATGCTTCTTCTTATGGAGGAAATTATTATGATGAGAGGAGTGAGAGGGAGGAGTGGAGAGAAAATAATAGGAGAGAAAGTAGAAGAGAAAATAATAATAGAAGAGAAAATCATAGGAGACACAATCCTAGGAGGCAAAATAGAGATGATGAAGATTGGAGGGTGAGAAGAGAAGAGAGAGATGGGAGGAATGGAGGATTGAATGGAGTGAAAATAAAAATTCCAAAATTCCTTGGCAATAATGATCCGAAAGAGTATTTTGAGTGGGAGATGAAAGTAGAACAAATTTTCTCATGCCAGCATTTTGAGGAAGAAAGGAAAGTTACTCTAGCAACTTTGGAGTTTGGTGGTTATGCTTTGACATGGTGGAACCAAATTCAAGTGGATATAGGGAGGATGAGGAGACAAAGAGTAAATTCTTGGGATGACTTGAAGGCATGCTTGAGAGGAAGATTTGTTCCAACTTATTATACAAGAGAAGTCCATAACAAGCTTCAAAGACATTTCCAAGGTTACAAGAGTGTAGATGAATATTATAAGGAAATGGAATTGATGATGATAAGGGCTGAAATTGTGGAGATTCAAGAAGCAACAATGGCTAGGTTCATTCATGGCTTAAATAGAGAAATTCAAGATGTGATGGAGCTACATTCATATGCAACAATTGAGGAGCTAGTCCACAAAGCTCAAAGGGTGGAACAACAATTAAAGAGGACGAAAGCTTCCAAATTCTCAAATAGGGCTGCAACTTCCAGCTGGAAGGACAAGCCTAAAAGGGAGGTTTCTCATGAGAAAAATAAAGAAGAAAAGGTGGGAAGCTCAAGCAAAAAAATTGTGGAGCCAACTCCAAGAAGATCAAGTAATATCAAGTGTTTTAAGTGTCTTGGCAAGGGTCACATTGCTTCTCAATGTCCTAAGAAGAGGACTATGATTTTGCTTGAGGATGGAGGCATAAGGAGTGAGTCTTCAAGTTGTAAAATATAGGAAAACTCCACACTTAACCAAGAGGGGGGTGAATTGGTTAAACTTTGGTAGATTTAAAAATTCTTAAAAACAAAATCAGATTTTTCCTTAGGATCTTTATTACTTTTGAAACCAAGAATTCTTATTCAATCAAATGCTCAGCCCAAGGTATCCAATAGCTCAAGATTAAATTGATAAGCAAAGCAAGACAATCAAAATGGACAGGAATTGATCAAGAACGAAATTAAAATCAAAGCACAAGAGATTTATACTGGTTCACTTCAAACACTATGAAGCTACATCCAATTTTCTTCCACTCAACACTAGAGTGAAGTTCCACTATTGCAAATTTCTGTTCTTACAAGTAATAACAAAGTCTCTCTTTATCAACTCTAGATAAAGTTCAGTAATTCTAAAACACTATTAGAAACTTAGAGACAAACCCACTGAGAACACTACTCAGCACAACCCCTAGAGAAACCCTTTCTCTAGATTACAAGCAAGAAACCCATTTACAATAGAAACTCAAATACAAATTCAAAATAGAATTACAACCACTAAGTTAAGGAACGAAATCACCTGATGATCCAGTAAATGATGATGCACATAAATGAATGAATCAGGTTGAAAGAAGAAATTAAAAACTCAGAACATCTCTTTTCTTCACTTTGAAAAGAATCTTCTTGCTTCAAGAATCACTCAATAACCCATAAGTGTATTAGTGAAAGCAAAAACTCATAGAACCCAGAAATCACCAAGAAAGTATTTAGAAAGCTTAAGCTGGCTCAGATTACGAATTAGTCAAGTTTCAAAACAAGCTGAGCAAGGGTTCTATTTATAACAAACATTTGTAACCGTCAGTAATCGATTAAACGCGCCCAATAATCGATTATTTAACTTATGTAATCGATTAAATCAACCATGTAATCGATTAAAATGTTCTACAGAAATCTGGGTATGGGCAACGAGCAAAATAATCGATTATTCCGTCTTGTAATCGATTAAGACAGGAAGCTTTATAAACTTGAAGTTCAATGTGTAACTTGAAATACGCTGTGTAATCGATTACGGATTTTGGTAATCGATTAAGACAGAAAGCTTCATAAAACATGTTTGAACTATGTAATCGATTACAATATTTGGTAATCGATTATTGTATCAAAATAGTTAGCCAGAGACATATGATGTAATCGATTACTATTCTTTGGTAATCGATTAAAACGTTTATCAAGGCTGTTTATATGTAATCATAGGTAAAATAATCGATTAATCTGATACATAATCGTTACATTGTTCTTGAAGTGTTTTCCAGAAAGAGCTAAGAACAAAATAATCGATTATATTATTAGGTAATCGATTAAACTAGTAGAAAGTGTATTTTTCCAAAAACCTTTGATTCAATTCAGAAACTTAATCAATTTATCAAAGCCTTGTGAATTCTATAACTCTAATTAAAGACTTAAATGAATGATGTGAATGCAATGCACTTGGATCACCATAAATGCTTCTTCCTTTTACATTTAATCATAAATTAATCTTCAAGGCTTCAAGGCATGTTGAAAGTTCAAAACTAAGCTTGATTATTTGTCCATTCTTCAAGTGATTCCTTTGAAACCAACACAAGTGACTCAAATAGTTCTTCAAGTGAAGAAGAAAAAGAACTCACACTAGTAGAGGCCGAAGAGGGTGATCTCTTGATGGTAAGGAGAATGTTGAGCAATTTTTGCCTAGAAAAAGAGGAAAGTCAAAGAGAAAATATTTTTCACACAAGGTGCTTGGTTAAAGACAAGGTATGCTCACTTATCATTGATGGTGGGAGCTGTACCAATGTTGTTAGTAGAAGACTTGTGGAGAAATTACACTTGCCAACCACAAAACATCCAAAGCCATACAAGCTACAATGACTTAGTGAAAGTGGAGAAGTGGTGGTAAATTCTCAAGTGCTCATTCCTTTTTCTATTAATGCTTATCATGATAATTTTCTTTGTGATATTGTTCCAATGGAGGCTGGTCATATCCTTCTTGGTAGACCATGGCAATATGATAGAAAAGTGATACACAATGGCATGGAGAACACTTTTGAGTTTGAGCACCTAGGCAAGAAGATTATTTTGAGGCCTTTGACTCCGAGACAAGTGTGAGAAGATCAAATAAAGATGAAAGAAAAGAGAATTGAGGAGTTGAAAAAAAATATTGCACCTAAAAAAGAGAAGAAAAGTGAGCTACCAAAGAAAAAAAATAGTCAGAAAAAAGGAAAGGAAAAAGAAAATGATAACAAAAAAATTCATGAGATTAAAGAGAGCTTGTTCTTGAGTGAAAAGCAAATTAAGAGAGTGTTATTGGCCCAACAACCTCTTTATTATATGCTTCCTAACTCTATTTATTTACATGTTGAAAGGGAAGGAGGGAATGTGCCCAAAGTTATGCAATATCTTTTGGAGGAATATGCAATCTCTTGGAAGCAAGAACATGAAATTGCTTTCCAAACTTTGAAGGATAAATTGTCTTATGCACCTATTCTTACATTGCCTAATTTTAATGCTTCTTTTGAATTGAAATGTGATGCATCTAATATAGGCATTGGAGGGATTTTGATTCATGATAAACATCCTATTGCTTATTTTAGTGAGAAATTAAAGGGTCCATGTCTAAACTATTCCACTTATGACAAAGAGTTGTATGCATTTGATAGAGTCTTGAAAACTTGGCAACATTATTTTTTACCAAAGAAATTTGTGTTCCATAGTGATCATGGGTCTATTGATTATTTGAAAAGTCAAGGCACACTCAATAAGAGACATGCTAAGTGGTACATCAAGGGTAATTTGAGGACTTGGGAGGAGTGTCTACCTCATATTGAGTTTGCTTACAATAGAGTAGTTCACAAAACTACTTCCTTATCTCCTTTTCAAATTGTTTATGGCTTTAATCCTTTAACTCCTCTTGATTTCTTCTTTGATTAATCATGATGCTTTGTCTAAAGCTTCTTATGTGGAGAAATTGTATGAACAAGTGAAGGCCCATGTGGAAAGGAAAATGGAACAAAATGCTAAACAAGCCATTAAGCATCAGTGGAAGGATAAATTCCCTCTAGAGAATCTTGAGTTGCAAAGTGAGTATGGTGTGAATACTACTTTCAATGTATGTGATCTTTCTTTGTGTGATGTAGGTACAAGTCAGGATGTAAACTTGAGGACAAGTTACTCTCAAGAAGGAGGGGATGATGGAGGATCAATGCAAGTTAAAGAGCTAGTACTCAAGCACTTCAAGATCATATCCAATCTAACTCATATCTCTTGGAAAAGCAAGAAGAAGCCCACAAAAGTAATGGAAACACAAAAGGAGTGTTGTCTATTTTAACAGATTAAAAGCATCTTTTGATACCTATAATCAATTAAAAACATCCTGTAATCGATTAAATCAGCCTAAAAAATGTAAATAGCTCTGTTTTAATCGATTACCAAACCAAGTAATCGATTATTTAGGTAAATAATCGATTACATGGATGAAATAATCAATTAAATCAGTAAACTCTGCAGAAGCGCGAAACTTAGAAGCCAAGGGTCATTTTAAAGAAAGCTTGCACTTAAAGCTACATTTGGGCTTCATTTCAATTTGCATTTACATTACATATAGTGTCATTTAGCTTGTTAATTGGTGGCCTATATAAGGTTCCAAAAATTGAATGTAACTAACTTTGGTTCATTAATACAATTTCTGAAAATTGTGTGAGAGTTTCTATCTTGTTCTTGTTCAAGAACTTCTTGAGTCTTACCAATGGCTTCCCAATGCTATTATAGTGATTCTTCCTAGACTTATTGGAGAGTTTCTCCATGGTGTCTTCATCTTCATCCCTAACCCTTCTTCCATCTTCCATTTTCTGCAATTAAACTTCTAAAACAGCCCCAATTTAAGGAGTGCTGGAAGCTTATGTGTTCTTGAGGTTTGCTTGAAGCTTGGGTTCTATTGCAAGGTAGATTTGGGAAAACTTAATAGCTATGGGTTCAGCTGTTTTACATCAACGAAGGTCACAAACATGACATCAATATTATAAAAATGTAACTTTTGCAATGTCTCATTTTCAAAGGTTTTTCAGAGGAAGTGTAAAAACATCCAATAACGATACACAAGTCACAAAAGATACTAAGAGATGTTCAAACTAGCTAGGAGAAGGCATAGAAAACACGGTTACCTCGAAGAAACAGTGAAGGGAGGATTGGAGGTTGTGTTCTTTACTGAATCCTCAAGTTAAGTTTTGAATATTCCTCTCCGATTAAAGTATTCCTCTTCATGTGATGGTCTGACAGGAAGCAGCGACAGCTCGTGGCTGTCACCGGTGATCGTGGGGGTAGAGGAGAGGATGAGAGCTTGGGTGAAGGTTTTGGGGAAGCAGAAGGCTGAAAATGCATGGTTTCACACTGCTGCACGTTTTGTAGTCGACTTTACTTGCCCAAGCGAATTCTACTCGCTTGGGCGAGCTCATCCAATTTTAACAAATTTCACTGCTTCTGTGCAAAGTTGATATCTCATGCTCCAGATGTTATTTCGCAAATCCCAATTTTCAAAATTGGAATACATGGGTTATGAGCCTACTTTTCAAATTTGAAAGTTATAATGACCAAGCTTAAAAAATTTAAATTTACAATATTCTGTCACAAAAAGCGTTAGCGATAGAATTAGCAACGAAATTAGCGACGACTAGTTCCTGGCGCGAATAGCACCAGATACGGCGCCATTAGCGCCAGAAATGCACCAGAAAGCCATTTCTCACTGGAATCTGGTGCGAATAGTGTGAAATTGGCGCGATTAGCGCGGGAACGCGTGCAGGACCTCTATAAAAGGCCATTTTCGCGAATTCTGGCCCAAAAACTTCACCTTCTTCTTCCTTGTGCCATTTCCTCCATTGTTGAGCTTGAGAAGCTTCATACCCACTCATTCCTTGACCAAAACACTTCACTTCCAACATGAAAGTTGAAGGAAATCACCCAATGAGCTAGATTCCAACCTCCATTTTCATTGAAAACTATCAAACGGAGAGATCGCATTCTCTAGGGAATTTCACAAAGTTTGATTTCTGAGGCGATAGGAGGGGTTATAAGGACACCCAAGCTTGGAGAAGTTGTCATCTAGCCTTCCTTGACGTTGTAGAGGTAAGAAACGCAAGTTTTATCGATTAATTGAGAATTTGTTCTTGAGATGAATAGTGACCCATTTATGTTAGAGCTGAAATTAGGCTTGGGTCCTTTGGAAAAGTATGCTTAGGAGGTCGTTGTGATGAAGGTTTAGCCTTAATATATGATTTTTATGGACTTTGGAATTTGGCTCTGAAGAATGTATGTGTAGGAAGAATGTTGGTTAAATTGATGATATTATGGCATGTTTAGGCCTTGATGCTTTCACAATAGGTGTTCAGGAGGCTATATAAATGGTGAAAATGTGTTGAAGTAACCATTTTAGCCACTTTGATAATCATTGAAATGTGGCTTGGATAGAGTATTGAACTCTTTGAATTGGCTTATGCAGAGTCTTAGGGAGACTCTAATGCCTTGGTTAGGCCGAGATAGATCCTGTTGGGGGTCTGTAAGTCACCAGTTAGGTGACTAGTCCTTATAACTTGAAAATAGTGTAATAATGGGTTATAATGAAATATAATAGCGTTTCTTTTCATTCTAACGGTTGAGAACTGTTGTTGATTACTTGTGTGCCTTTGTATAGGACATGACACTGAGGGTGTTAGTGGCTGAGACCACGGTTCAGGGATTGAACAGCAGAGCATTAGTTTGCCAGGTAAGTTCTTTGTTCTTGGGAGTGTTTCCCATTGCCTGAGTTCTACCATACTCCGAGGGAGTGATGGTTGCATACTGTTAGACTTTTGGCAAGTGTACCAATTATCGTTGTAAGTTACAAAATATATAAAAGTTCGTCTCCACAGGGACTTGATTTACTCAGTTAATTAAAATAAAGCTTAACAGTTTAATAGTTATGTACAATGAGTGTGAACGGAGTTTCATGTAGTTGTGAATTAACAGAAATTATGAAAATTTAGAAGAAATGGAAATAATAAATTTAGTGCAGAAGATTACGAACGATTACGGAAAATTACGACGGATTATGGAAACTAATAAAATGAGTTTGATTAATTCAAGAACGTAGGACTGGATTTCATCGTTCATACCCTTAGTATTCAATTAATATTACCATGCATAAGTTATTTTCTTTTATTATTGATGCACACATAAAATCACCCCAAATCGATCCCTCGTATTTGAGAATTCTAAGAATATATATCAAATATCGATCCCTCGCATATGAAATAAATATCCCAGTGTTACGATCATATTCGCGTGTTATTTGCAATCTAAATGTTATGCTCTATTCCTAGCAACGTAATGTAAAGAATAAATTATTCAGTTCAAGTTTTAAGAGTACTTTCCAGTTAAACTTAGAACCTTATTTTGTGAAACTATTGATCAAGTAGAATCAAGCATTAAGTACGGAATAAATTTACCAATAATAAATAAAAAATACTTATGCATAAATAAATATTAAAAGAGATATTTAAGGGTAAGAAGATTACATCCAATCCTTTGAGAGAAGCTAGCCAAGCATGGAGAGAACCTCCTTAGAAGAATAGATGAAAGGACTCATCACCGCTTCTTTTCGGCAGAGTTTCCACACTAATCCTCACCTCTCTCACTATCCTAAGCTACCTACTAACAAGATTTAAAGAGCATGAGCCTTAAGCACAAGCTTAGAAGTAAGGGAGGAGGAGAAAAGAGTTGCAAGAAGTGTCTTTGTCCTTAGGGGGTGCATGGCTATTTATACGGGGCTGACTGCTCGAGTTCAATCACCCAAGCGAGTGTTGTTGCCTTTGTTTGCTTGCTTGAGCGAGCTTAAAACCCACTTGGCCAACTTGGAGGCCCACTTGCAGAAGCCACTCACCCAAGCGAGTGTTTTGTGCATGTTTCACTCGCTTGGGCGAGTTAAATGTACCATTCAGAAGAATCTTTTGGGCCTTGATGGATTTTGGGCCTGTTTTACTTGTTATACCTCCCATATTTATTTTTTGATCCATTTTTGCTTGCTTTATGTGTTCGGAAGTTTTGTAAATCCTTTAACCTATCAAAAAGAAAGAAAGGATTGGATAAATCTTCAAGAATATGAACACAACATTTATCCTAAGCACTAAATACAAACTAACTAGATTAGGGCAAGTTTTTATAGATATTCTTAGTAAAAATAAAAGATAAGTGCCTTTAATGTAACCCTAATTTCACTATGATATGACACTTATCAACTCCCCCCAACCTAGAATCTTGCCTGTCCTCAAGCAATAGTAAAAATACTTAAATGAAAACATGCTTTGAAAAGAATCAACTTCCCAAAAATGATCAGAACATATTTTCAAATAGTTAATTTTAAGAATTGAAACAAAAGATGAAATTCAAATAACCAAAATGAGATTAAGATTAATTCACATTTCCTTTCTAAAAAAATATCAGAGGGAACATATGACTGATTTAAGCAGAGGAAAACCTTTCAAAGTGTTTAATTCTCTCACAGGTAAGTGTTTCATCTCAATTCCTGCACTGATATTTTATAGATTTATTTTGCAATTTATTTCCCATCAAATCAAAGTGCATAATCAACAAGGATCATTAGGGCTTTTATGGCTGGGCTTTTGGCTAGAAAAGAAATCTTGGTTGTTCTGGATATTCAAAAAGACCTTTTGGGATAGGAGAGCAAATAAATTATCAACTTATATTTCTTCCTTTTTCTTCCAAGATATCCATGTTTATCAATTTTTTTCTATTTCACCCAAATACTTTGTACAATACTTTTAAAACATAAGGAATTTTTTTCCTTTTTCTTTTTCTTTCTTTCTTTCTTTTACTTATCACATGAATAGCATATAGCCACATTTAAAATTCTTTTTCATCACATGAGCTACCCAAAAAGTTTCCATCAACAAAAATATTTCCCCTTTTTGCTCTCCTAACCTAAGGTAAGGTATGAAATTCCTATCCTAGGTTAGGGTTTCAACAAAATATCAACTGTTTGGCTCAAAAAGGGTTGCAAAGGATAATTCTTTATTTTCATGTTGGGATAGCTTTCTGGCTAGTGGCTTTAAAAGATGTTTAAAAAGAAAGAAGGCCTAAATCATATCCTTACATCATATGTTTTGACAATTAGAAATTAATGCAAAATTACTATAA
>QARZ01038979.1:1133-20283 GCA_013407115.1 Glycine latifolia
CTCCAATTCAGTTTTCAATTCTTTCATTTGTTTTGTCATAGCTTTCATCAACCTAGAGGTCCTAGATGACAAAGCTTCTCCTCCACTTGAACTCATCCTTCAAAAGAAATGGTTAGCAAAACACAAGTATATAAAGAAATTCTCACTACTCTCCAAGTGTTTGCCACTCTCAATCTAGGCTTTTTCTATAATGTTCTCTCTTGCCTTTTTCCACTCTTTTCCTCTCTATAGTTCTTAAACAAAAACTTCTAATCAAATCAAGCCTCTTTACTATAGTGAAATATGAAATGATTCTAGACAAGGCTTAAGAGTCCAAAGAATAGAAAACTTCTAAGACAGAACTTTTGGAAATTTAAAGAGACAAGCAACAAAGAACAATTTAGAAAGGACAACTCAAATTGGAAATTAATGAGACAACTCAAGGAATACTACAGCTGTAACAAACTACACAATAAAGATATGCCAATGAATTCAATTGTTAAAAGCCACTTTCATCAATTCTGAATGTCACACACTTTCACTTGATTTTGTTGTTCAAAACAATTTTGAAAACTTGTAATTTTGTAGCTTGCTTCTAATTTTCTGTTTTCGTTCACTTTTTCCAGCCACTAATCAAAATGTCTTTGGCTGTACACTTGATGTATTTTTCTTTTGCTTTTGGATTGTTTCTTTCACAAACTTTCTTTTCAGCTTTTGTTTTTCTTTTGAACAAGTTCAAAATCCTTAAAGAAATTCAATGAATCACTAAAATATGATGTATAACAACTGTAAAATTTGCTTCTAACAACTCAAATCAGTTCAGGCATGAGAGTAGAATCAAAACAAGTGCTCATACAACACAAAAACACTACAAACAAAAGTTGACAAGAATCTAGACTAGAAAATCAAAAAAATATGAAGAACACATGAAGAACATAAGAACATGAAATCACATAGAACTTAAAGAAAACACTAAGGTTTTGTGGCTGAACACACAACAAGCCCAAACCACCAAGAATCAAAGGAAAACAACAAGAAACAAGGAATTGAAATAGATTTTCGTTTTTGGAAATTATGCAGAATTTTACCTTTGAAGAAGACCTAAATCTGAAATTGAAGAAGAATTCCACAAGGTTTAAGCTCTAGATACCATATGATGGACTCCAAAATTGAATCAAGTCCTGTTTGCCCTGATCTTCCTTGCAATGGAACTCAATCTTCAATTCACTCAAAACAGAGTAGGGAACTCTCTCCTTGAATGGGGTTGTTTATGTTTTTCTAAATTCAGAAATGGGTTATGGAAGAAGAATAGGAATGGATTAGGGATGACACCATGGAATAGGAATTCCAATAAGTCTTGCAAGAATCACCACAATAGCTCAGAAGCCATTGATAAGAAATAAGAAGTTCTTGACTAAGAACAAAGGGAGAAAACTTTCACCAACAATTCAGAAATTGTATTGATTTCACCAAAGATCCTTTACATTCAAATTTTGGGACCTTATATAGGCCACAAATTATTAAGCTAATTGACCCTAAATGAAATGTAAATGTAAGCTAAAATGAAGCCCAAAACGTAGCTTACAAGACAAGCTGTTCCTAAAGACCTTTGGCTTCCAAAAGCTGTGCAGTAACCATCTCAGACTAGTATAATCGATTATTTCGTTATGGTAATCGATTAAATCAGTCAGAAACTGAAATAATCGATTACACTAGCCAAATAATCGATTAAAGTAGTAAGGCTATGATTCCTGCTTACAACTGACTTACTGGTAATCGATTATTTCGACGAAATAATCGATTAAAGCAGTAAGGGCTTAATTCTGATTGCTTCTAAACATCTTGTAATCGATTACAAAGCCAAAATAATCGATTAAAGCAGCAATAACTGATTTACAAATGTTTTATTGAATTCTTCTAACAAGTGCTGGAATTTATTGAATTATATTGGATTTGAGACATCAAAATCCAGCTCTTGTCTTCCTTGATATGATGTATAACTTCATGCTTGTCCAAATTGGCTTGAATATGGTCTTGAAGTGCTTGAGTCCTAACTCTTGTCATTGGTCCTTTGAAGCTCACCAAAGGAAGTGCTTCAAGCTCCCCTTTTAGACCTTTGGCTTGACTTGGACCTCCATCACACGGTCAGTGCATCGCTGGGCCCTTGTGCGGGCGGTATGTTACATAAGTGGTGTATGACGGGCTACCCTTGCAAGGAAGGATTATGTTCCTAGCCGGGTCATACATAGATGGTGCCTATGTAACGTACGACATTTGCATGGCGGAAATGGGGTTGATGATTGGCTGTAAGGTACGGAGGTACTGGGGGGCCACTTCTGTTAGGAACTCCTTCTGACACCCATTGACCTATCACCATTGGGGGTGATTCTTGTGCACGACAGAGTGAACCTGACAAGCTACTGCATCATCTGACCACAGGGATGGCCCATTTCCGGGATGGTATCACATTGCATGATGAGAATTGAGTCAGGAGCATGCATCATGCTAGATTTTATAAGTTGATTTATGAATGGTTGTGGATGTCCGTATATGTTGGTGTTTGATGAATGCTTGGAATGTTTGTATTGATATGTTGATGACTGTGTTGCTTCTTGACCGGGTTGTGCTCCTTTCCTGTTGTATTTATTGTTGTTATTTAATATGATGAACTCACATTTGCTTTGTTGTACCTTGTGGCTTGGTACTTGTGATGATCGCGAATCTGGTTCGTGTGAGCAGATGGATAGCAGTAGGTGCTTTTGGGAGAAGACCAGGTTGTTCGGAGCCGCTGTGTTTTGTCGGGATGTCAATGGACATGATCCCGGGCAGGAGTTGCATGTTTGCTAGATGCACCCCTTGTTTTAATGGATGCACTTCTTGTTTTTCTAATCACACCCCTGACTTCTATTTCTCTTTTACTTCTCTTTCCATTTGAAAAAAAAAATGCTTGATGTATATTCTTTGAGACATAATCTTTGTACTTGTAATTAAATTATGTTTGTAAGTGCGTACATATATTTGAAATGTTTTATGAGTACCTTGATCTACGTGTATGTTCTATGATGAGGGTCGTTATGTGCTTGCGAAAAAAATTTATCACCATTTTCACAAGTAACCAAAGGTGTGTTCTTTTATTAAAATGAATTTATAACATGTTATGATGAGTTAGTTATACAGTAGCGACGTGGCGGGTCGTTACATAATCGATTAATATAGACAGTCTCAGTTTTCAAATACGCGCCCATTAATCGATTACCACAAATCGTAATCGATTAACACAAGAAGACTTTCTGTGACTTTGTGAAGTGTAATCAATTACCATTCTATTGTAATCAATTAAAGTGTTCTTAAAAGCTTAATTAATAGATTACCCCAAGTTGGTAATCGATTAAAGCAGAGAAAAAATATTTTTCCAAAACTTTAAACTTTGAACACTTTGGCTTTAATGCAATGATGTAAACCATTTGTTTCAGAAAAGCTTTTTCCATAAGACATATACTTTTATGAAAAAATGAATGCAAAAATCATGAATGAGCTTCATGCAATGGATCATTGGAAGTTTCATCTCATACACAAATTACAACTACCAATCAAATTGATTTGGCATGTAAAAAAGCCTAAACACTTTGTAGAGTTGAGACTTAGCTTCTTGATCCTCTTGAGCTCCCCCTGACTCTAACACATAGATGAATTAAAAAGAAGTTCAAGATATTGAAAACAATATGAACAACACACAAAACCAAGAGGGGGGATGAATTGGTTCTTCTTGGCCAATTAAAATTTTCTTTAAAATGATTTAACAATCAGAGTTCAAAGGAACAACACACTAAACATTTATGTCTAAATCATCTGCTTCATTGATCCTCTTTTGCTCCCCGTGATTCTAACAATCTCTACCTTTTTGGCCTTGATCATGACAAACTTCAATTGAACATCCTTGATTCTTGGATGTTTTTCAGGAGATATGTTTCCAGGATCTTTTCTTTGATACCTGAAAGAAACTCAGCTTGCTAGCCAAGATTAAGTGTCAAGTATCCTTTGCATAAAACTCTTTAAGATTGACAATGTTTCAGCATTTTGTTTTTCTTCATGTTCAATGTTTAAAGCCCAATTTAATTAGAACTTATATTTTATTGATATTCTTGTATTTATTTTACTCCCCCTAACTTTATATTACCCCCCCTTTTGGCTTATCAAAGGCAAAAATATAGCATTAGATAATCAGATTAGGATAAAACCAAATAAACATATTCATTTATTGACTGATAGAGGAGCATACATCAAGGCAATTCGTCAAATAGCATAGTAGAATAAAAGAAACAAAGATAACATAACTAGAAACTAAAAAGACAACCACTAAGCTAATCTATTCATCAAAGTCCATGAGACTCATTCTAGTGTTAATATTGCCTAGTCTAGTAGTGATGTCTTCTAGGGAGGAATGAACTTCAGCTGCATGTTCATGATGCAAAGAAATCATAGCATCCATCTTTTAAATCATTAGAGACTCAAAAGGGCTCCACTACTACTCAGCAGGTGCAGCCTCAGCATCTTTATCCTCATAAGCTTTTTGGCCCTCATCAGCAACTCCTGCAGGAGCTTGAGCTCCAGCCATGATCCACCCATCAAGGGTGTTCATCATCCCTAGTTTTGTGACATGCTTCTTGGAGATAAGGTTGGTTATGGTGGTGGTGTTGTCCATAATTTCATTGGTCACATCAATCTAAAAGTAGTCAATGAACCTTGAGATCATGACAACATAAGGAAATTGATAGCTCAGCAACCTCTTGGCCTTCATGATAATTTATTCAAAAATCAGAACCCAATTAATTTGAGTTCTTGTCTTCATTCCATACACCAAATGAAGATAATCATCAGTGATTTGAGCATGGTTGATTGATCTAGGTGACAGAATGTAAGTGATGATGTAGTGAAGAAGTCTATCTTCTGCTATCATGTGGCCAACACCTAATCTATTTCCAATGTGAACATTAGTATTCTGCAGCATACCTCTGTATGTTTCCATCTTTGAGCAACCACCAATCTCTTCATCAAACCTTCAGACTCCTCCAAAAGTAATACCAGCCACTGCATTCCACACAGTGTCATCAATCACCATAGCCACTCCATTCTGTTTGGAACAAAGAATACCATCCATACCAGCCTTTGCATAGGTATAAAAGACTTTCACCAACTCAGGGTAGTAGGTACCCCTCATATCCATCAGTTTGGTGAGTCCTTGCGCCTGCAACATCTCAGGGAATCTGAATCCCTCATTGACAAACTAGTCAAGTTCTAGATATTTAGGAGGCAGAATAAGCTTAGTGGCATGAAACTGCATGAAGTTGTTCCTTTCAACCTCAGTGGAGAACCATGTGTATAACCTGTTCTCTACAGATTTAAAGCTTTGGCCAGCCTTCCTCTTGCTGGTTTTCTTCTTCTTTGAGGAAGATGGTTAAGAGATAGTGAAGACAAAGATTTGAAATAGGGATAGGCAGGATTTTGGTAGAAAAGAAGAGGAAGAGGCAGAACAAAACAAACTAAATTTTGCACAAGTACCAACCACATGGTACAACAAACACAAGGGTGAGTTTATTATATAAAACCAACAAGCATCAGATAACAGCAGTTGGAAGAAAAACAACACAAATCACCACAATTATTACCACAAACCCCTCATTCCATTACACATTCAACAAAAATAGTCATCCAATGCATTCCACAACTCAAACAATCATATTCATAATGATGTGTGCATCTAACTCATCACTCAGCATGCAATATGGTACCATTCTCATGGAAATGATCTCTCTCAGGAAAATGATGTAGTAGCTCGTCAAGGTCACCCTGTCGTGCACTAGTCACTCCCCCCCATGGTGATCAACCCTGAGTCACAAGGGAGTTCCAAACAGAGTGATGCCCCCTAGTACCCCGTACTTACTGCCACCATTCTATTTCCATCCATGAAATATGAAATATGAACATGGCACCATCAATGCAATGACCATGGATAGATAGGGACCGGAATTTTAACAATCCCTTTCTTTCTTGGGATGCTTAAAATTAGTAAACCCACCCTTGCAAGGTTATCCAATCATGCATCCCCCATGTACATACACAACATCATCGATACATTGACCATGGATAGATAGGGAACATAATTTTAAACAATCACATTCTCTCTTAGGATGCTTAAAATTTGTAATCCCACCCTCGCAAGGTTATCCAACCGATCAATGTACCCCATGTGGATATACACAATATACAATCATAGGCACCATCAATGCACTGACTATGGATAGTTAGGGACCATAATTTTAAACAATCCCTTTCTCTCTAGGATGCTTAAAATTCGAAAACCCACCCTCGTAAGGTTATCCAATCAGGCACCCCCCATGGTATTCAAGTGTATCCACATCACACATTTCAATATCATCATCATAGATATTAAACTCAACTAATTTCAACATCAGCAACCAATTCATCATCATCTCATTTAACCATCACCAACCACATAAACATCATCTCATTTCATTCATAATCCATATTACCACAATACTGGTATTTTAGAAAATTCTAAATTAAAGAGGAGGAATACAATATAAAAAACACACTCTTATGCCCATTTAAAAATTTAATAAAGAATTAAATAGGAAAACATATTATAAAATTTTGGGTAGAGTCTCCTCTGTAATTAAAACTTTTCCCAAAAATCCAATCATTACAACAACAATATCATTCACAATTTTATCCATCAACAAATCAATTCATCGCATCCCATTAATTAAAAACATAGTTTTTTCTTGAAAACGAGCACACACTGGAACAAACACACATCAATCATAAATACATTGCATCCCATTAGTTAAAAACGTAGATTTTCTTGAAAACCATCACACAGCAGGGACAAGCATTTATCTTCATAGTTGAACTCCCTGGCCCCCAACTATGGTATCTAAACTATTGGCAAAGTAATAAACTCTCTTTACCTATCTATATCTCTCTATTAGCTCCTTGAAACGTTGTTTTAGGATATCTCAAGTTCAAGTGCTTTGGCCCAAACGCAGCGCTCTATATACCAAATTGAAGATAATTTAGTATAGATTTAAAAAACAAGGCTAATGTTAGCATTCAGGGTCAAATACCCACTTAAATTTAAAAAGAGGCTAAAATGGTATTTTGGGATTCCACATCAAAAGACATCATTTTGAAATTTTGATCACACCAATGTGACCAGGTTCAACAAGGATCACATAGATGACATCAGTTTTATAAAAATGAGACTTTTACAACATCTCATTTTCAAAGGGTTTTCAAAGGAAGTATAAAAACAACCAATAACAGTACCCGAATCACAAGAGATATCAAGATAGGCTTAAACTAGCTAGAAGACAAAGGAAACCAAGATTACCTCAAGGAAACCAAGAAAGGAGGATTGGAGGCTCCATTCTCTATCGGATCCTCGAGTTGAGTTTTGAAGATTCATCTCTGATTAAAGTGCTCCTCTTCATGCAGTGGTCCAGCGGCAAGCGGCGGTGCCTTATGGTGGTCTCCGGTGGCTGTGGGTGGAGGAGGATGATGGGGGAGGTGGGTTGGCTGTTGGGGGGAAGAAAAATCACCATTTTCTTGATTTGGAGGCTGAAATCGTATTTAACACCGCCTTGACTCGCCAAGGCGAGCAAAATGCCTGCAAAATTTGCCTGGGCGAGCTGACCCAATTCTAGAATTTATGCTTCAGTGAAAAATTAATTTCTCATGATTCATATGTTATTTAGTCAATTCCAACAGTCAAAATTTCATATGTGGGTTAGAACCCACCTTTAAAATTTGAAGGCAATCTAACGATTAACCAATCCAGAATGGTGATTTTACTAAAATAGGTTTTCGGGTCAAACTCAGAATCACACAATTCAACGCAGCTCAAACAAACTCCATATAGCTTGACATCTACACCAAGCAATAACACAAGGATAATTTACACAACAATCATTCAACTAATCCAAAATTATCAAACAATCAAATAACACAACAATCACATCAAACATCTATTTTCAATTTATCAAAATTTCAAGGTGTTACAAATTCTTCCATGCATAAGGTTCTTTTGTTGAAAACTCTATATGATTTACTTTGCAATAAATATCCAAGGAAGATTGCTTCATCAAATTTTGCATCAAAAAAACATTTACATTCAAAAACTCTAAGGTGTGAAATGTTTGATTTTCTACCTTTATAAAGTTCATAAGGAGTTTTCTTTAAGATGGGCCTTATGAGCAATCTATTTAGAGTATAGCAAACTGTCCTCACTGCATCAACCCAAAAATGTTTTAGCAAATTAGTTCCATTAAGAAGAGTTCTTGCACTTTCTTCAAGTGAACTATTTTTCCTCTACACAGTATCATTCTGTTGAGGTGTTCTTGGAGCTGAAAAATTGTGATTTATTCCATGTTCTTCACAGAATTTTTCAAAATTTTCATTGGAACTCACCACCATGATCACTTCTTATTGAGACTATTTTGCAACCCTTTTCATTTTGTAAAAGCTTGGCTAATTTTCTGAAAGCATTAAAAGCATCACAATTGGATTTCAAAAACAAAGTCCATGTAAATCTTAAGTAACCATCAACTGTGACAATTCCATAGTAATTGCACCCAAACTCATAGTTCTTAAAGGAGCAAAACAAATCTATGTGAAGTAATTCAAGAGGTCTTGAGGTGTAAACAATGTTTTTGTTTTGAAAAGAGATTTTTGTTTGTTTCCTCTTTTGACAGGCATCACATAGTTTGTCCTTTTCAAACTTGAGTTTAGGCAATCCAATTACTAACTCCTTCCTTATGAGCTTGTTCATATGATGCATGTTGATGTGACTTGCTCTTCTATGCCAAAGCCATGATTCATCAATTTTACTTAGGGTTGACAAAGTGGGCCAGCCCACCAAAAATGGGCTGGGCTGGCCCTAGCCCACCAAAAAAATGGGCTGGCCCATTTTTGCAAAGTGGGCTGGAAATGCTAGCCCAACCCACTTTAAGGTGGGTTGGTGGGCTAGCCCATCTAAAAATTAAAAATTAAAAAAAGAAATAAAAAATTATTAAAAAATATAAATATGATTAATTTATGCTAAAAATTAATGATAACTCCAATTTATGCTAAAAATTAATTTCAAAGGGTAACTAAGAGCTCTTTTCACAATATCAGATCCAACCTGCAAAAATTAAACACAATTTTGAAGTCATGACCACGTTTAGAGTTATTTCCCAGCACCTAAAAACAAAAAATAGCACAACATCCAGGAAACTTATACTCTCTCCATATAAAATAAATGACTCAATTTTTCTTCATCATTATCAAAAGCCTAGAGCATTCAAGTCTTGGTTACCTTGACTAATACAACTATGTTACAGAAGGAAAAAAAATCAATTTTGTATACCACATGTTTAAGAATTATGATAGTAAATTCAAAACAAAAGAACTTGGTACCGAAAAAGAAAATTCATGTACACATCTACTAACTACTACTACACCTTATATGATTCTCAAATATTAAAGACTCTACTAGATCATGGTAGTCCAGCTATATCTATTAACACACATGTAAAACTGATTTCAGAAAATTCCAAGCATTATGCTATTTCTTTTTAGGAGAAGCATTACGCAAATATGCACTAAAGAACAACAACTGAAGTATGATAATCAAACAGATGCTTGTTAAATAGTGGGGAATCCTGCAAATAATATTTATTGTAGTATGAACTAGTTTAATTGCCTAAAACTAATGAAATAAAGTTCAGTACCACATCTCCAAAACTGGTTTACCTCACAAATAACATAGAATAATCACTCTTACAATCCTATTTCACATTTTTACCTCCGAGTAACTGTTAGGACTTTTTGGCAAGCGTACCAATTGTCGTTGTAAGTTACAAAATTTATAAAAGTTCGTCTCCACAGGGACTTGAGCTTACTCAGTTAATCCAAATAGAATTTAATAGTTCAATAGTTATGTACAAATAGGTTGAGCGTAGTTTCATTTGTTTTAAGAAAACAACTAAAATTATGATTACGGAAAGTTATGGAAAATTACGAAAAGTTACGGAAAAGCGTAGGATTGGATTTCATCATTCATATCCTTTTATCCCCAATTAATATTACCATACAATAATCCTTATCTATCCTTATTGATGCACACTATGTTAACCTTGAATCGATTCCTCGCAATCAAGTTCTAAGAATATTTACCTAATATCGATGTCTCACATACGAAATAAATATCCCAGCATTAAGAATTATAATCGCGTGCTTTATGCAATCAAAATGGTACGCCCTATTCCTAGCGATTCGTAACGTAATGAGTAAATTTATTCAGTTCAAACCCTAAGAGTACTTCCCAGTCAAACTTAGAATTTTAGTTCATGAGTCTAGTGATCAATTAGATTCAAGCATTAAGTACAGAATAAATTACCAAGAAGGAGTAGAAGAAATTAATGCATAAATAAAATTAAAAGAGAAACATAGGGATAGAAGATTACATCCAATCCATAAGAGAAACTAACCAAGCATGGAGAGAACCTCTTTAAGAGAAGAATTGATGAAGGGCCCCATCACCGCTTCTTTCCGGCAGAGTCTCCACACTAAATCTCACTTCTCTCACTTTCCTAATCTACTTACTACTAATATTTACTACAAAAAACTAAAGAAACAAGAGAAAAATGAAGAAAAATGGGAGAAGAGGTTATGGAATGGATGAAAGAAGTGATGGAGGCCATGGGGGTGCTTGGGTATTTGTAGAGGGAGGTCTGGCCGCCTTTGGTCGCCCAGGCGAGCCATTTTAGGCTATTTTACTCGCCCAGGCGAGTTTGTATATCTTTTTACACGTTTTCAGCTGTCCCAAGTGACCCAAGTTGGTGTTTAACTCGCCCAGGCGAGCATTTTTTACTATATTCACTCGCCCAGGCGAGTTAAAAGGCACTCTGGACTATGCTGATGGGCCTTTTGCTTTCTGCACCTCCCTGTTTGCTTTCTTCAGCCTGATCTGCTTGTTTTTTGTTTACGGAAGCCCCAGAAATTCACGGAATCTATCAAAATTTAAAACATGTTGGATTAATCTTCCGAAATATGACGAATGACATTTATGCAAGCATTAGGAGCTATTTAACTAGGTTTAGGGTAATTTTATAATAAAAAACTTATGAAATCAAACGATAAGTGCCTTTATTTAAAACATGATTTTAACTGAATTTGGGCACTTATCAGTAACAGTAATAGTAAGCAAGGATTAACCTATCATCATCCTAGTTCCTAGCACAAACTTTACCCAACGATTCCATTCACTGCCACTATTGCTCAAAAGTGATCTTCCGCAAAAACTCCATCCTTTTCAATTCCATTATCTTTCTCTCTCTCTCAAACCTCTCTCACACACACCAAATCCACCCACTCATGTTAAGAGGGTGAGGAGCATAAGAAAAACCCTTATGATTGAAAAACTCTGAAATTAGGGTTTGAAATCAAAAATTTCTTAAAAGAATAAATTCCTTGTCTAATAATTGGAATCAAAATGGCTTTAAATTAGTCTCAACTTCTAAGACACCCTGCCATACATCATACGATTCTAATGTGAATGCTCCATCATCGGCGAGGGCGATAGAAGGAGTAAGAAATAAAATAAAATAAAAAAACAATAAATTAAAGGGAGAACGACAGAGTAAGGAGCTGTTACAGACCTTGATATGGTGAATGGAGAACAGAGAATGACAGACAACAGGGACTACGGACAGAGCATGAACCATAATGAAGACGTCGCCGAGTCAATCAGGGTCACCATCGAGGTCGACAGACGAACAAACGAATGAGCTGACGCCATGAGCCCGTGACGAGATGTAGAGAAGTAGAGGTCGAACACATGAAGACGAAGCTCTCTGGTTTCTTCCCCTCTCTGTCTCTCACTCTCTCTTAGACTCACACCTTACTTCTCAGCCTCTCTCACTCTCACTAATGTAGTTTAGCGAACCGTACTAGCAGTAGCGAGTTGTTGCCATTGGTGGCTTGTTGGCTTGATGGGCTAGCCCGGATTTGGCCCACAAAATGTGGGCCAGGTTGGCCTGGCCCATTTAGGAAGTGTGGGTTCAAAATCTCAGCCACATTTTTTCGTGGGTCAAACGGGCTGGCCCGTCGAGCCAGGCTGATTTTGCCAACCCTAATTTTACTCACTAAGCAGTTTATGTTATGAATGAATGCATGTTCAATTGCAAGCAAGTAAATGTTTCCTTTTCTTTTCCTAACATGAATTACCTCACCAGTTTTGCCATCACAAATTAAAAAATAACTATTGTTAAAGGATACCTTTAATCCTTTGTCATAAAGTTGGCTTATGCTAAGAATATTATGCTTTAGTCCTTCAACATAAAGCACATTTCTGATTTTAGTTTAGAAGCTATCTCCAATGTTGCCTTCTCTAATTATTTTCCCTTTGTTGTTGTCTCCATAGGTGACAAATCCTCTTCCATTAATATCAGATTAGTGAGCATGGATTTATCACCTGTCATGTGCCTAGAGCATCCACTATCCAAGTACCATAGTGAAGCTTCAACTCTTCTGCAAAGATCAAATCAAGTTGCAAAGAAAGGTACCTAATTGAGGTTGGCCCAGAGGGGTTAGCTGTTTTATTCTTTTTCTTAGGAACCTATATGAATTCTCCATTAGGCACAAAGAACCTTCTAGCATAATATTTGTGTGAGGTGTGACCTTTCTTCATGTAGTAGTGGCATGTTGTAGTTCTTGAGCCTTTTTCAAAATGAGTCATTTTAGTATACTTAGTTTTTGAAAATCTTTTTTGATTCTTCCATTTTGGGAATACAACTTTGGTGTTTTGAAAAGGTTTTGATTGATAGTTGTATCCCAATCCATATATAACAGAAGCATGAAAACAGTATGAACACACACAATAACCAAGAGAGGAGTGAATTGGTTTAAACTTGGTCTCTTAAAAATCTTTAAATAATCATAGTAATCAAGATCGTATCACAATTGAACCAAGAATGCTCCAACCAATCAAACCACTCAGCTCAAGAAAGCAATCACAAAACTTTCACTTGTTGAATAAGAAAGATAGCACCATAGAATTACAGATTAAGACAACAAGAAAAGATTAAAGGAAGTAGTCAACATAATGGTTTATACTGGTTGACTTCTCACCCTTGAGAAGTTACATCTTGTTCTTCCAACCACAATGGTTACAGTTCCACTAATAACAAATAGTTCTTAAAAGCTTTTTACACAATCACTCTTAATCAGACCTAGATTAAGAACAAGACTTCTAACACACTTAGAATCTTTGTGATCAAGACATAGATACCACCCACCTCTACACTTATCCCCTAGGAACACCTATCCTAGTAAAGCTTTAAGAAATCTTATGTTATTAATACAAAAATAATCTCAAAAGAATACACAGTAGAGTGTAAAGAAAGAAATCACCTGTGATCCAGTAAATGATGAATGCAAATGATTTACAAGACTAGAATTAAAAAGGTGGAAGATGTTAATTTAGAACTTTCTTTCTACAACTTCTTTTGAAAGCTTGCCCATTTGAAATCTTTGAATCTTGAGGATTTTTGAGACTAGACAGAGTTTAGCACTAGAAACCTTTACTTGCACAGAAAGCTTATGAATGAACTTTGTAATTTCGTTGTTCTCTTTCCAAAACACCCAACAGTTATCTATAGAAATCAGTTTGTAATTGTCAGTAATCAATTAAATCGCTAATATAATAGATTAAAACCACTAATGTAATTGATTGTTAACAAGATTAATCGATTAAAGTGTTCTTGAACTTTTTGGAAAATGTTTATGAACAAAGTAATTGATTAATTCGCCATGTAATCGATTAACACAAGTAGTCTTAGTTTCTAATACGGGCCAAGTAATTGATTACCACAAATCGTAATTGATATACACATGAAGACTTTTCTGTGACTTTGTGAAGTGTAATTGATTACCATTCTATTGTAATCTATTAAAGTGTTCTTGAAAGCTTAAGTAATAGATTACCACAAGTTGGTAATCGATTAAAGCAGAGAAAAAATGTTTTTCCAAAACCTTAAACTTTGAACACCTTGGCTTTTTATCAATCATAAAAACCATTTGTTTCAGAAAAGCTTTTTCCGTAAGACTTATGCTTTGAAATGGATCATAGGAAGTTTCATCTCATACACAAATTACAACTATCAATCAAATTGATTTGGCATGTAAAAAAGCCTAAACACTTTGTAGACTTGAGACTCAGCTTCTTGATCCTCTTGAGCTCCCACTGACTCGAACAATCTCCCCCTTTTTGGCTTTGATCATGCCAAACTTCAATTGAACATGTTGAACCTTTAGTGTTCTTCTTAGGATATAGTTTCCAGGAGCTTTTACTTAAACTTGAAAAATAATAAGCCTCTTTGCCAAGACCAGGTGTTAAGTATACTTTTGATATGCTGCTAGCATATATTAGTTTTTAGGGTTAATTGAGCAAGTATTCATTCAATAATTAATAATATAGGATAGAATTAGTTAAGTTATTCATTTGTTTGTTTATTATCTCATTTAATATTATTTTTGTTAATTAGGAACCAACAAGAGAGGAAAAGAAGCCAAAAGAAGCAGCTTCTGCTTTCGAAGACCTCGCGCTAGTAGCGTCAGTCACCGTGCTGGTAGTGCCAGACTACTAAAGGCAACTCTTCAGCTTAAACAAGCCACGCTATCAGCGTGGTTACCCACGGGAGTAGCGCCAGATTATCAAGATCAACCCTTCAATTCGAACAAGCCGCGCCAGACCCCGTGCTAGTAACGCCAGACTTCCAGAGCAGCCTATTCAGTTCGAACATCCCACGTGATCAGCATGGGAAGCCGCGCTAGTCGCGCCACAGTTATGCTGTTACCTGATTTAAAAGATTTGGCACTGAATTAACTGAAGAAAGAGGGGGCTTGTTACCCTAATTAATCGAGGAACGTGTGGGGATGAAAAGAACACAACTTTTGGCACAAAAAGGATACACAGAAACGCAGGGAGAAGGTAGAGAGAAGATCAAAGCCATAGATTGAAGGAAGATTGAGATTTTTGTAATGCTTCTACTGTCTTTGTGTTTCTTGAGGTTAGATATGAGTATGTCTGGTTAAACTTCTTCATTGTGGTTAGGGCCAGAACCGATGTGAACTCCTCTATAACTTGATTGGTATTAATTTGAAATTCTGATAATTGTTTTATTCTACTTTGTTCTTCATTGGATTATTCTTTATTAGTTTTGGTCATTCTAGTAAAGTTATGAGGGTTAGAGTTTACAATAGGGATATTGGAACACTAATTCCTGAAAGCAGTAAAATAACAATTTTTACATTGGCTAGGGATAGGAATGTATGATTGCATAAATTACATGATGTATTCTCTTAATGCTTAGCTTGATAGGGAATCACTAAGGAATTAGGATTTCTAATTGGGTTAAAGGGTTAAATTACTAAGGGATTAGGATTTAGCCAATTATATGGAAATACATTCTCTGAACAATTAGAAGTAATTGAAATTAATAACCAAGTCAAGTAAAGAAGGTAGGGAACAAAGGGGATTGTGCTCTGGCCACAATTATTTCTCATCACTGCGTAATAATCAATTTAAATTTGTTTTGACTTTTCGCTAATTTTTTGTTATTTACTCAATTTGCGTAATTCCTAAAATACAACCATATTCTCTTCAAACTTATTATTTGTCTTCCAATTTCTAAGATAATAAGCTGCGATAAGATTGCATTCAATCCCTGTGGAGACGATACTTTACTTACTCACTTTATTACTTGAAACAAACGATACACTTGCCGATCGCGCAACAAGTTTTTGGTGCCATTGCTGGGGATTGAAATCGCCAATTTTAGAGTAACTTTAATCTTCGGGATTGTAATTTTTTTGTTACTAAATTGCTTTTCTTAGTTTATGCGAGGCATAGTTAATCCTGATCATCTACAGTACGATCCGGAAATAGAGAGGGCTATTAGAAGAAACAGGAGACTAGCCAGACAAAGAAGAAGAGAAGCAGAAAATTCTGATTTTGGTTCAATTTCTGAATCAGACTTAGAAATGGCTGACAGAGGAAATAATCAGCCAAGATCAGAAGATGAACTAATGGAAGATATTCTGGCTCCATTGTTCACTAGATCAAACTCCAGTATCGTATAACCACCAATTGAAGCAAATCATTTTGACATTCACCCTTCATTTATTACATTGGTGGAACGCAGTTTGGTGGGGAAGATAATGAAGACCCCCACGACTTCATTGACAAATTTCTGAGAATCTGTGATACCATTAGACATCAAGGGGTGTCAGATCATGCTATAAGATTGAGGTTATTTCCTTTTGCTGTTGAAGGGAAAGCACTTAGATGGTTAGATAGACAGACCTCAAATAGCATAACCACATGGGAAGAATTAGTTGCAAAATTTTTCTCCCAATATTTGTCAATGGATAAATACAATCGGTTCATGAATGAGATCACCAATTTCACTCAGGATGAGAGGGAAACCTTATGTGCAGCTTGGAATAGGTTTCAAGAGCTTATTCGGAGGTGTCTACAATATGACATGCCCGTGGGTAAAAAGGTACGTATTTTCTTTAATGGAATGATACCTGAATCACACCTTATTGTTAATGTTGCAGCTGGTGGTTCTATAAGATCGAAGACTGCAGTTCAGACTTATGAGTTAATTGACTCTCTAGCTCGTGATGAAAACCAACGTATTCCAGTTCAGCACAAAAGAGAAGTCATTCAGTTGGGGAGTAATGATGCAATGTTAGCTGAACAAAAAATATTAGCTCAACAGTTAGCTAAATTAAATGCAAAGATTGATAAACTCCAAGTATCTGCAGCTCAAGTTTCATCCAGCAGAATGCAACCTGTTATATGTGAGTATTGCCAAGGTGAGCATGAGTCTAATGAGTGTCCTACATTGGTAGGAGCTGATCCAGTGTAGGTGAATGGCCTTTGGTATGATCAAAGACCCCAGCAAAATTTTTAGAGAAATCAAAATAATGCTATGGGGAATAATTTTCAGACGAGAATTCAAGGTGGTGGATTAGATTACAAGTCTAATAATTATTTGTAGCCTCCACCTATTCCACCTAAGGAGCCATCAGAGTTAGAGAAAGCTATGCTACAATTGTCTAAGACCACCAATGAGCACATTCAGGCAACCAATGCCTTCATTAATGAGACCAGAGCTTACCATAAAAATCAAGATGCATCCATTAGGAATCTTGAAAATCAGATTGGTCAATTGGCAAAGCAACTAGCTGAAAGGTCTCAAGGACATTTCCCTAGTGACACCGTGGTGAATCCAAGAGAACATGCAAAGGCAATTACTACTAGGAGTGGAAAGGTAATCACTTCTCCAGAAAAGCCTAAAGTAAGTCAAAGAGGAATTGAAGGGGAAACTACCACCGTTACTGCAGAAAAAGAGGTAGAAGAACCTTCAAACAAGCCAGAAAAGCAAGAAGAAAATTCTGCACCTTCAAAGAAGCCAATGGATTTCTCCCGTTTTGAGAAGCCTCCCTACCCAGTGAAGCTCAAGCAACAAGCCCAAAAGCAACAGTTTGCCAGGTTCTTAGACATGTTTAAAAAATTGCATATTAATATTTCATTTGCTGAAGCTTTAGCTAACATGCCTAACTATGCAAAATTTATGAGAGAACTGTTGTCTAGGAAGCATAAATTGCAGGATTGTGAGACTATTGCACTTACTGAAGAGTGCAGTGCTATAATACAGAGGAAGCTACCACCAAAGCTTAAAGACCCAGGCAGTTTCAATATCCCAATTGCAATAGGGAACATTAACGTGGGAAGAGCTTTATGTGACCTAGGGGCAAGCATAAATTTAATGCCTTTGTCAGTTTGCAAGTCCCTAGGAATTTCTGAATTGAAGCCCACCAGAGTTTCTCTCCAACTTGCAGATCGTTCATTGAGGAAGCGTACAAGAGTCATTGAGGATGTCTTAGTGAAAGTAGATAAGTTTATTTTTCCTGCAGATTTTATAGTTTTAGATATGGATGGTGAAAGTGAATTACCACTTCTCTTGGGTAGATCATTTTTAGCCATTGCTAGAGCTTTAATTGATGTAGAACAAGGGAAACTAGAACTTAGGATGGATGATGAGTCTATTACTTTTAATGTTTTTGATGCTATGAAAAATCCATCTGATGAGCATGATTGTTTTAGGCTAGATGTTTTGGATAATGTAATTCATGCAGGTCAAACAGAGGAACAGGAACTTGAAGAAGTGCTGGAAATTCGAAGCCAAGAAACTGTACAAGAGGAGCTTGAGGTATTAATGGAGGTGCTTGAGAAGAAAGAAGATGACATCCCAGTTGGGGCACCAAAAGTTGAGCTGAAAGAGTTACCGGAGACTTTAAAGTACGTGTTTCTAGGTGATGAAGAGACATACCCAGTCATTATCAATAAAGGGCTGGAATTTTATGAGGAATAGCAGCTGTTGAAAATACTCAAAGAGCACAAAACTGCTATAGGCTGGTCCATCTCTGATTTGAAAGGTATTAATCCCTTTTTCTGCACTCATAAAATTCTTATGGAAGATGATATGAAGCCAGTGAGGCAACCACAGAGGAGACTTAATCCAACTATGAAAGAGGTGGTGAAGTTGTTGGATGCAGGAATGATTTACCCAATTTCAGACACCGCATGGGTAAGTCCAGTTCAGACCGTCCCTAAGAAAGGTGGAATGACAGTCATTCAAAATGACAACAATGACTTAATTCCCACAAGAACTATCATTGGATGGAGGATGTGTGTGGATTATAGAAGACTCAATGACGCAACCAGAAAAGACCATTTTCCACTTCCTTTTATGGACCAAATGTTAGAAAGGTTAGCTAGTCATGATTTCTATTGCTTCTTAGATGGATATTCTGGGTACAATCAAATCCCAGTAGCACCAGAAGACCAGGAAAAGATAGCCTTTACATGTCCATTTGTAGTGTTTGCTTACAGAAGAATGCCCTTTGGCCTATGCAATGCGCCCGCGACATTTCAAAGGTGCATGCTTTCTATTTTTCCTGACATGGTAGAAAAGGGTTTAGAGGTATTTATGGATGATTTTTCTGTTTTTGGCTCTTGTTTTGATTCTTGTTTAGC